>CAUYQU010067836.1:0-10557 GCA_963574635.1 Cheracebus regulus
GCCTGTAATCCCAGCACTTTGGGAGGCCGAGGCAGGCAGATCACAAGGTCAAGAGATCGAGACCATCCTGGCCAACATGGTGAAACCCCGTCTCTACTAAAAATACAAAAATTAGGGGGGCGTGGTGGCACGTACCTGTAATCCCACCTAGTCAGGAGGCTGAGGCAGGAGAATCGCTTGAACCTGGGAGGCGGAGGTTGCGGTGAGCTGAGATTGCGCCCTTACACTCCAGTCTGGGCAACAAGAGCGAAACTCTGTCTAAAAAAAAAAACTAAACTTCCAGAGAATATCTGAATTTATTTCCATTTCACCAACTTCCTTTTCTTTAAGCAAAACAACTCGATCCTTCCCCTTGCATAAGACATCTGTTTCTCATTCTTCCCTTTCTCTCCTTCCTTCTTCATTTCCTTCCTCCCTCCCTTCTTCCTTCCTTCCTTTTCTTTCCCCTTGCACAATGCATCTGTTTCTCATTCTGCTGTTCTTTCATTCTCTTTCTTTTTCTTTCTCTTTCTTTCTTCCTCCTTCCTTCCTTCCTTCTTTCTTTCTCTCTCTCCTTCTTTCTCTCCTTTTCAGAGATAAGGCAGGCATGGTGCCATGCACCTGTAGTTCTAGTTAATCAGGAGGCTGAGGTGGGAGGATTGCTTGAGTCCAGAAGTTCAAGGCTGCAGTGAACAATAATCGAGCCACCGCACTCCAGCCTGGATGAGAGTGGAGAAACCTGATAAACACTACCCCATGCCGGAGGACCAAGGAAAGCATCAGCAGTGAGGACTCAGCCTTACAGTACATGGAACAGCACTTTACCTTCCTAAACCTCAAACCCTAGTTGAATCATGAGAAAAACAGGCAAATCTTAATAGAGCAGCATTCTACAAAACACGTGAGCAGCACTCCTGAAAACCAGCAAAGGCTGGAGGCAGGCGCGGTGGCCTGTCACTCTAATGCCAGCTACTTGGGAGACTGAGGCAGGATGATCATCACTTAAGGCCAGGAGTTCAAAACCAGCCTGGACAGCATAGCAAGACTTAAAAAAAAAAAAATCATCATAAAAAACAGTCTGAGAAATGACCACAGCCAACAGGAGCCTAATGAGGCATAACCGCTCCTGCAATGAGGTGGCCTGATGAGGCCCTGGAACAGAAAAGGGACAGTAGCTCAAAAGTGTGGGAACCTGGCCGGGCATGGTGGCTCATGCCTATAATCCAAGCACTTCGGAAGGCTGAGGTGGGCAGATCACTTGAGGCCAGGAGTTTGAGACCAGCCTGGCCAACATGGTGAAACCTCGTCTCTGCTAAAAATGCCAAAATTAGCCAGGTGCAGTAGCACATAACTGTAATCCCAGCTACTCTGGAGACTGAGGCAGGAGAATCACTTGAACCTGAGAGGCAGAGGTTGCAGTGAGCCGAGATCATGCCACTGAACTCCAGCCTTGAGGACAGAGTGAGACTGTAAAAAAAAAAAAAGAAAAGAAAAGAAAGAAAGAAAGAGGGAGAGAGAGAGAGAGGAAAGGAAGAAAGGACAGACTAGGGGAATCACATAAAGAATTTCTTTCGTTCTTTTCGTCCTTCTTTCTTTTCTTTCTTCTTCTTTTTTTTTTTTTTTTTGACGGAGTTTCTCTCTGTCCCCCAGGCTGGAGAGCAATGGCACGATCTCGGCTCACTGCAACCTCTGCCTTCCAGGTTCAAGTGATTCTCCTGTCTCAGCCTCTCAAGTAGCTGGGATTACAGGCACATACCACCACACCTGGCTAATTTTTGTAGTTTTTAGTAAACACAGGGTTTCACCATGTGGGCCAGGCTGGTCTTGAACTTCTGACCTCAGGTGATCTGTCCACCTCAGCCTCCCAAAGTGCTGGGATTACAGGTGTGAGCCACTGCACCCGGTTGGTCTATGATTTTCTTACTATATCTTTTAAAAACTTGGCCAAGGGAATTAATCCTACCAGTAAAATGAGGCACATGCAGGCATTATGCCTCATCATGTGAGTCAGTACACCAGCTCACATATTCTGGGGTCTCCCTCTTATCAGATAATCATGAAATACCAGAATTTTTTTATCATCTTAATCTCCCTCCAACTCACTAGGCTTGCAGTGGTTGAGATTAAGGCGCATGTCACTAAATGCTTGCATCCCTGCATGTCTAGAAATAAAAAAGAGGTGAGCGCACTGGCTCACATCTATAATCCCAACACTTTGGGAGGCTGAGGAGAGAGGACTGCTTGAGGCCAGGGGTGCGAGAGACCAGCTTGAGCAACACGGTGAGACCCCATGTCTACACAAAAATTAAAGTTTAGCTGAGCATGGTGGTGTGCACCTGTGGGTCCCAGCTACTCAGAAGGCTGAGGTGGGAGGATTGCCTGAGCCTGGTAGGTTGAGGCTGCAGTGAGTTGTGACATGATTGTGCCACCACACTCCAGCCTGAGTAACAGAGTGAGACCCTGTCTCCAAAAATAAGAAATTAAAAAGGCAAATATTATTTTTAGCTCTCCTTGGAAAGGTAAAGTATCATGAAACTCAAAATTTCCTGCCAGGGGTGGTGGCTCACACCTGTAATCCTAGCATTTTGGGAGGCTGAGGCTGGCAGATCATGAGGTCAGGAGATCAAGACTATCCTGGCTAACACGGTGAAATCCCATCTCTACTTAAAAAAAAAAAAAATTAGGCCAGCGTGGTGGCAGGCGCCTATTATCCCAGCTATTTGGGAGGCTGAGGCAGAGAATCACTTGAACCCAGGAGGTGGAGGCTGCAGTGAACCGAGATTGCACCACTGCACACCAGCCTGGACAACAGAGTGAGCCAATTGTCAAAAAGCAGGATAGAAAAACTACTGGAATTCTTTCCAGAAACTCTAGGTAACAAATGCATCTGAGGTTGAGTGCAGTGGCTTATACTTGTAATCTCAGCACTTTAGGAGACCGAGGTGGACAGATCACGAGGTCAGGAATTCAAGACCAGCCTGGCCAGCATAGTGAAATCCCACCTCTACTAAAAATACAAAAATTAGCTGGAGTGGTGGTGGATGCCTGTAGTCCCAGCTACTCGGGAGGTTGAGGCAGGAGATTCTGGAAGGTGGAGGTTACAGTGAGCTGAGACTGTGCCCTTTCACTTCAGCATGGCAACAGAGTGAGACTCCATCTCAAAAGAAAGAAAGGAAGAAAGAAAGAAGGAAGGAAGGAAAAGAAAGAAAGGAAAGTGCATTTTCAGGCAAGGTCAGTGTGAAGCTGTTGGCCCAAACCTACTGGAAGTAAGATAAACTAAAGAATGTAAAAATTCACTAGGAATAGGGGCAGAATAGAGGGAAGAGAGAGAGGATGAAACAGCCGTTTATTTACTCCATGTGACAGAGCATGCTGGGTATGCTAGATTCGTCATCCCACAAGGTCTATAAAGCAGGGACCCTTTACGCCATCGGAAACAGACGTCAGAGAGAGCCAGTCGTTTGCAACGGGTAAAGCCAAGGGTGAAACCTCGGTCCATCCGAGGTCAAACACAGTCTCTGAAACTGCAAGCAGGTCTGACCCGGCTTCACTGGTGTTTACTGTGCTGTGCCCTGAGTCTTCCTGAATCATTTCTGCATCTTTTTAAAAAGTGCATTTTTTTTTAGATGGAGTCTCACTCTGTCGTCCAGGCTGGAGTGCAATGAAACAATCTCGGCTCACTGCAGCCGCCACCTCCAGGGTTCAAGTGATTCTTCTGCCTCAGCCTCCTGAGTAGCTGGGACTACAGGCACACGCCACCACACCTAGCTAATTTTTGTATTTTTAGTAGAGATGTGGGTTTCACCATGTTGGCCAGGCTGGTCTTGAACTCCTGACTTTAGGTGATTCACCTGCCTCAGCCTCCCAAAGTGCTGGGATTATAGGTGTGAGCCACCATGCCCAGCAAAAAGTACTATTTCTGAAAATAATTTTTTGTTGGATATTTAGAGGGCATGAGTGCAGATTTCTTACATTCGTATATTGTGCTATGGTAAAGTTTGGGCTTCTAGTGAACCCATCAACTGAATAGTGAATGCTGTACCCATGTGTAGTATTTCAACCCTCAGCTCTTCTCACTGTCCTGCCTTTCGGAGTCTCCAATGTCTATGTTTCCACCCATGGGTACCCTTTGTTCAGCTCCCGCTAATGAGAACATGCAATATTTGACTTTGTGTTTCTGGGTCATTTCACGGAACATTTCACTGAATAATGGCCTCTAGTTCCATCCATATTGCTACAAAAGACACTATCTCATCATTTTTTATGCCTGTGATATGTATGCCACATTTTTATGTATTCTGTGATATGTATACCACATTTTCTTTCTTTTTAAAAAAATTTTTTTTAACTTGTTTTTCTTTTTTTAAAAAACAGACACAAAGTCTCAGTGTGTTGGCCAGGCTGGTCTCAAACTCCTGAACAAAAGCGATCCACCTGCCTCAGCCTCCCAAAGTGCTTGGACTACAGGCGTGGGCCACCACACCCGGCCGTATACTACATTTCCTTTATTCGATCATCTGCTGATGGGCACTTCAGCGATTCTTTATCTTAACCATTGTGAATAGCTCTGCAACACACAGAACAGCTCAGGTATCTTTTTGACGTAGCGGTTTCTTTCCCTTCATGTAGATACCCAGAAGTGGGATTGCTGGAGCGAATGGTAGATCTATTTTTAGCTCTTTGAGACATTCCATGCTGTTTTCCACAGAAGTTGTGCTCATTTACATTCCGACCAGCCATGTATAAGCTGTCTCTTTTCTCCACAGCCTTTCCAACTGTAAGGTCTTTTAGGCTTGACTGATGGTGCCATAGACGCCACAGTGGCCCCCATGACGCACAAGTATACCTCTGGATGGCCTCCTGGAACTAGAAAATCTGAAGTAACTGGAAGACCACGAAAAGGGGAAGAATGATCAACCCTGGCAGCACCTAATTAACTTGAGACATTCTTCCATTGTTCCTTATTCACACCTCAACTGATAAGGTAATTGGACTTTGTAACCGACCTTGGTCAACCTCGTGACTCCAGACCCTACGTCTCCCTCCCAGCTTGCAAAAAAAACGCCCTAAACTGTAACTTCTGTAACTTTCCACTGCCTATCCCAAACCTATAAAACCAACTCCTATCCCACTGCCCTCCACTGACTCTCTTTTTGGACTCATCCCACCTGTGCCCGAGTGAATAAACAGCCATGTTGCTCACACAAAGCCTGTTTCATTCATTGAGAGCACACATTTTAACACCAACATCTGATGTTTTTAGACCAAAAAGTACTATTGTTGTTATGTTTGTTTGTTTCTTTTGAGACAAAGTCTCACTCTGTCACCCAGGCTGGAGTACTGTAGTGTGTGATCTTGGCTCACTGCAACCTCTGCCTCCCTGGTTCAAGTGATTCTCCTGCCTCAGCTTCTGGAGTAGTTGAGAGTACAGACATGAGCCACCACGTCCATAATTTTTTGTATTTTTAGTAGAGATAGGGTTTCACCATGTCGGCCAGGCTGGTCTTGAACTCTTGACCTCAGGTGATCCACCCGCCTCAGCCACCCAAAGTGCTGGGATTACAGGTGTGAGCCACCACACCCAGCCTCCTTCTTATGTTTTCAGTTTTCTTGCTGCTGGTGCAGGATGACGTCAGGCACGAACAGCTAAACTGGAGTCTGGATTACTGTCTTGCGTTTGCTGGCTCTCCTGTCCTAAAGCCTAATGTTCCTACTGATGGAGCTGAGAAGAGTCCTTCACCCTGATTTTTATTGCAAGACACAGTCAGTAATTATCTCCAAGGTAATTGCACAACTTCAGTGTTGTGCCTCGCAAGCCTGGCCCCCAGCCACTTACATACGTGCAGAATGGAGAGTCTGCGTGATGGGATCTGCCACCCCAAAGGGCATGATTGGAAAATAACTGGCCGGGCTGTGCCAGAATTTTGTTTTGTGATCTCCCGAAGACACAGCCTTCAGAGAGTTAGAACCAAAAGATCTTAAAGGACTTGAATTTGCATAGCAAACACTGTTTCTTTGTCTCAAATGTTTGGAATAAGTCTATAGATAGAACGCACCAGATTTATTGTGTTTCTAGGGAAGAAACATAATGGAAGTTCATCATGACTATATAAAATTAAAAGTATCTGCTGAAAGGTGACAGGGAGGGTGAGGGAGGTAGACAGAGGTGGAGCCCTGAGCTATTGCTTTTCATGAAGACTTTCTGTGCAATTTGGATTAAAAAAAAAAAAATAGAGAGCTGGGCACAGTGGCTCATGCCTGTAATCCCAGCATTTTGAGAGGCCAAGGTAGGTGGATCATTTGGAGTCAGGAGTTCAAGACCAGCCTGGCCAAAATGGTGAAACCTCGTGTCTACTACAAATACCAAAAAAAATTAAAAAATAAATAAAAAATAGCTGGGTGTGGTGGTGTGTGACTGTAATCCCAGCTACTTCCGAGGCTGAGGTAGAAGAATTTCTTGAAGCTGGGAGGTAGAGGTTGCAGTGAGCCAAGACTGCGCCATTGCACTCCAGACTGGGCAACAAGAGCAAAACTCTATCTCAAAAAAAAAAAAGATAGAGACAGGGTCTTTCTCTATCCCCCAGGCTGGAGTGCAGCAGCGTGATCATAGCTCACTGTTACCTCGAACTCCTGGGTTCAAGCCATCCTTCTGCTTCAGGCTCCTGAGTAGCTGGGACTACAGACATGTGCCAATCACGTGTAGCTACTTTTTTTTTTTTTTTTTGCAAAGATGGAGTCTCACTATATTATCCAGCCTGGTCTCGAACTCCTGGCCTCAAGCAATTGACCCGCCTCAACCTCTCAAAGTGCTGGGACTACAAGCATGAGCCACCACACCTGGCCTGCTGTTTGGATTTTTAAAACCAAAAAATCCGGTGCATGTACCAATTTTGTCACAATTTTGACAAAATTAAGTGATATACTAAAAGATATTAAACTAGTCATTTACACCCACACACAGTCCACAGCATTAAACAGCAACCTTTGGAGTCTGAGGACGGTATTCAAGGTGCTCTGTAAACAACTATTATATTCTGCTCTTATTCCTTTGCTGCCATCGAAAGTCAAAGTCACCAGTTACTTAGCAGTCTGTTTGAGAACGTGTTCAGAAATGAGTAGAGACATTCATCAAAAGAAGTATATTTGACAGGGTGGGCTGGAGTCCATCAGACCTCACAGCCGAGGGCTGACAGAACCTCAGCCCAGAGACCGGCCTCTCCAGAACCAGCTCTCCACCAAGTGGGAGCATGGGAGGCAGCGTGGATTTGTCACACAAGCGCACTGTATTCTCTGGCATGTACTTTCTTCCTTGAAGGAAGAAGCCAGCTGCGCATGGTGGCTCACTGCTATAATCCCAGCACTCTGGGAGGCCGAGGCGGGCAGATCACCTAAAGCCAAGAGTTCAAGGCCAGCCTGGCCAACATGATGAAACCCCATCTTTACTAAAAGCAAAAATTAGCCAGCCGTGGTGGCGGTGCCTGTAATCCCAGCTACTCAGAGGCTGAGGCACAAGAATTGCTTGAACCTGGGAGACAGTGTTTATAGTAAGCCAAGATCATGCCACTGCACTCCAGCATGGGCGACAGAACAAGACTCTCTGTCTCAAAAAAAAAAAAAAAAAAGAGGAAGAAGCCGCCGGGGTTAATTTCTGGGCTAGAGCAAGCAGTTGCAGGGCAGGCTCAGACTGGACCCGTTAGGACACCCCTCGCCAAACGTTGGGCAGCCCCCTGGCTCCTCCATCCTCTTTGTCAGAAAGAGCATTTTTTGTGATCTTCTGTAATTTTAGGTGTGTTCTACAGAAGGCTTTTCATGGAGGAGAGGATTCTCAAGCAAAAGCTGTCCGGTCTCCACAGGGGATTTTAGAACATGGTGTTCTAATAACAGTCCTTGGCTGCAGCCCTAGAGCTGTCAGGCTTCCTCCTGGGGGTCAGGGTGCAGTTGGCGGGAAGATGAAGCCACCTTGGAACAGGAATGCTTTCTGTAGGCGTCCTGGGAACGTGCCCTCAGCAGGCCGCCCGTGCACTGGGAACACGTTGGAACCGCGCTTTTCTGGGTTAAGGGTTTTTTATCTACAGGTGAGTCCCAAGAAAACCACCGAGACTGTCAGAACCCCACAGATTTTTTTCTCCAAGGGATATTCAACCTCAAATGAATGGAAACTTCCCATGTCTCCACAGAAGGCTTTTCATTTATTTTTATTTATTTTAATTATTAGATTTTGGCCAGGCGCAGTGGCTCACGTCTATAATCCCAGCACTTTGGGAGGCCAAGGCAGGTAGATGAGGTTGGGAGTTCAAGACCAGCCTGGCCAAGATGGTGAAACCCCATCTCTACTAAAAACTACAAAAATTAGCTGGGCACAGTGATAGGCACCTGTAATCCCAGCTACTCAGGAAGCCTAAGCAGGGGAATCGCTTGAACCCAGACAGCAAAGGTTGCAGTGAACCAATATCATGCCACTGCACTCTAGCTTGGGCGACAGAATGAGACTCTGTCTCAAAAAAAATAATAATTCTTAGAGTTTATTTTGTTGAGACAGGATCTTGCTATGCTGCCCAGGGTGGTCTTGAACACCTGGCCTTGTGATCCACCCGCCTTGGCCTCCCAAAGTGCTGGGATTACAGGCGTTAGCCATCTCGCCCAGCCACTCTGCTGTCCTTGACACAGTACCTCTTCCTCTGCTGCTACACCCGTCTTTTGTCTTTTGTGGTCTGCGATGCTTCCTCTTTGTCTCTCAGGAAGCCAAGTTGACTAAAATCATGAAATGGGCACATTGGCTCACGTCTGTAATCCCAGCACTTTTTGGGGGGCTGAGGTGGAGGGACCGTTGAGCTCAGAAGTTCGAAATTTGGTCAAGCTGTGATCATGCCATTGCACTCCAGCCCGGGTGACAAAGCCAGTCCTGTCTCAAAAAAAAAAAAAAAAAAGAAAGAAAGAAAGAAAGAAAGAAAAAGAAAAAAACATTTAATCTAGTCCAAGTCCCTTTCACATAATAGACGGGGACTCTTGGGGCCCAGGGAGTTTATCTCACTTCCTCAGTCACCGACCCAGCTTGTGGGAGAGCCGGGCCAAGATCCACGCTCCTGTCTTCACAGCTTTATCTGATGCCCTGAGCCTGAATAAACTCAGCAGGGAGCTGGTGGACTGGCTCTTGAGGGGCTTGGAGGTCACTGCATAGTCTGGGGTCACTCCAGAGCCAGGGGCAGCCTGCACCCTCTGCTCACTCAGGGGAACACTTGTGTCATTTATTTTATTTGATGTATTTATTTTTGGAGTGAGGCCTTTCTCTGAGTGCCATTTATCACAGCATGATTTATCACATGTCTACCACATTGCATGATCTCAAGTGCTTTGCCTAGAGTTTCTCAGTTTTCACCCAAGCTCTGCAAAACTCTATCCATTCTGTTTGACACAGGAGGAAGCGTTAAGCAAGGAGGCCAAGATCGCATATTGGTGAGCAGGGAGGCTAAGGAAGCCCGGGTTTCTCTCATTCCAAGCCTGCGCTGGTTCCATTCGTGACGCAGGCTCCCAAAATCCACACTCTCTCAAGACTGAGGGTAGACAGTGCCCAGTGCGAATGCACTCATGTCCCTGGAAGGCACCAATAACCATGTCTAACCACACACTTGTTTCAACCTGTCATCACAGCCTCTCCCCAGTGGGAAACTCACTTGGAAATGCAAATTAAGATGGGAAAGTTACTTATTGAACATAAGGGCAGAACAAAGGAAACCCCCGTATCTTGGAGGATCCTATTATCAAGGAGATAGCCTAGTGAGACAGCGCCTGCACTGTGGGGCCGGCTCCTGCCCCTGCCTGGCCGGCGGGAGGACACGTGTCAGCCTGCCCCGGGCACCGCTCTGACACAGCGCGTCTCTGGAGCCACCTGGCAAACTCTTAGCCTGACTTTTTCCTTTGTGACCACATTTTCACAGCTGTGATTCAGTCTCCCTTCCCCAGTTACATTTCAGAGGAGTCACAACTCACAGCTCATTTTGTGGTTGGGTACAGTTTAAATGGTCGATTTTTTTTATTTTTATTTTATTTTATTTTATTTTTTTTTTGAGACAGAGTCTTGCTCTGTCGCCCAGGGTGGAGTGCAGTGGTGCAATCTGAACTCACTGCAACCTCCGAAGTGACCACTTCTTAATGGAATCTAGGGAAGGTCCCTACACATCTCCAGGCAATATTTAGGCAGGATTGCCTCTGGGAAATGATTAGCTTTCTAAATCTCATTTACCGCAAATGGATTCAAGTACGTGTCAAAGAGTTCGGACCTTGCTTGACTGGAATCTCACAGCCAACCGGAAATCCAATTTCCGTTGGTCTGTAGTAGCCACTGTTTATCATTGACGCCCAAGGTTTTTGTTTTTCTCTTTTGTTTGCTTTCGTTGATAGCATATGCTTTTATCCCAACAAACAGCAGAAAAGGGAAGATGCTATCCTCCCAGCCTAAACATCTGATCCTCAGTTACACATTGATGTTTAATTATTTTCAATTAAAAGTGACAATCTGTGTTCCAAAAAGTGATTGTGTGCTTCTGGATCTACCACATATATATATATATATATATATAT
>CAUYQU010067837.1:0-27726 GCA_963574635.1 Cheracebus regulus
TGCCTATAATCCCAGCTACTCAGGAGGCTGAGGCAGGAGAAGTACTTGAGCCAGGGAGGCAGAAGGTGCGGTGAGCCGAGATAGCACCACCGCACTCCAGCCCGGGCGACAAGAGTGAAACTCCGTCTCAAAAAAAAAAAAAAAAGGAAACATTTTCAAATAACAGTCTTCTGGCTCATAAGAATACCAGTCATTTCAAAAGGACAAGTTAAACTTGGGGAATACTAGGAATGAACAGTAACACTTAATGAAATATTGATCCCAGGTTGCATGCTATTGAAACCGCAGTAAGTCCCTAGGGCTTCATTGCCCAACCGCAACCGAGACAGACCCACAGACTTTTGAGTGAGCAGCAGCGTAGCACATTTCTGATGTGTGTATTTCAACACATTTGATTTATTGGTTAAGTGAAGTCACTGATGAGCAAATATCTTTGGGAATCTCCACCCACCCCCCACACCCACTGGCCATCTGCATTTAGAGAATCCCAGGAATCTGTGCCGGTAGAGGAGGGGGGACAAAGAATAAGAGACTTTTAGGTTTGAGTTAGTCCATTAGGGAATTAGATGTGTTTGTGCTCATTTTAAGTAGAAGAATACATTGCTAGAAGAAGAGAATCCCAGCTCGATTCCTGCCCACTGGAGTCCATGGCACAACTTCCAGATGGTGATATTCAGATTCTTTTGATATTTCTCCAGCTAGGGATATGAAATACATACAAGAAAAAAAAAATCTTATGCCCTGGAAGAAAAATAAGCATATTCTAACTATTGACAATCTCGTGTCTACATTTACTGAAACGATCACCTCCTATTTGAGTGTCATGAGGTCAGCCACTGGGGCCACTAGAGTCTCAACCTCATACAGCCAGCCCATCCCATTCACCTGGCATTCCCAGTGCTTCAGACAGGGTCTGGGATGTCACAGGAGCTCACAACGATGTCATGATCAGGTGACATGATGACCAACAGAGACGAATGTAGAATGGGGGATATTTGAATAAGAAGTACCTTTGGGCAGTGAGTTAAAATAAGGGGTAGACTCTTGAGGAGCTCATGGTGTTATTTGATGACGCAGTCTTCCTGACTCTTTCTCGAGGTTCTTAAATAACTGAGGGAGAATAAGGAAGACCCAGGAAGGGATTCCAAAGAGCACGTGGGTAATTCGCAGATAAGGGAGACATACAGTGTTTGAGAAATTCAGTAGTACCAAACAGCAGACTGAAATCAAACCGGGCAGTGGACTCGCTCACTGAGCTCAAACACGCAGGCAGCATTTGCATCTCAGAAGTCATTTTTGGGAATTAATTTGAAGAGGGAAGGATTTTCCTCTCCTTTCCTTTTACAGGATGGTTCCCCCTAATGAACTGTTTTAAGCGGACGAAAGAATTCATTTGGCACGCTCGTGCTTAAAACCCACAGGAAAAAAAGCAAAGTTCTCTTAAGGATGTCGGCTCCAGACTAGAGGAGTCCGTTTGAAAAATCTTGCTTTTGAGAAAGTGGCAGAATTACATAATTATTCACAACTCATAAGAAATTAAAATACTTCTTCCAAATATGAAGTTGTGAGATAACAAAAACCACAAATTCTAGACTTGCGGAGGGTGTGTGCATCTTTTACTCTCCCACACACAAACCCACATCAAAGAGTCTGGGTGGCGCTGGGCCGGAACTCGTGGCCGCGCTCGCCTTGGTGCGCCTGGGCCACGGGAGGAGGCTGCCGGGGCCGCTCTCCCATAGCACCTCCCCGGAGGAGCTCGGGGGCAGCGAGGATGCCGAGGGTGCAACGCCAGAGAGGCAGGCGGCGGCCCCTGCGAGGAGCTGGGCCCCACAAAGCACACAGAGCACGAGGTTCCTTCTCGCCCACTCACAGCAACGCTGCACGAGGTGAGGAACGACCTGGAAAAGTCCCAAAGTAAAGGCATCGGGTGATGAGAGGAATCTGGGGGTGGAGCAGTGGTCAGACCGGACCCCAGGGCTCTGTCGTTCTGGGCAGGAGCCCCCGCCCTGTTGTCCTGGGTGGGCATAACTTTGAAAATCAGGCACTTCATCTAACAAGACTCATTTTTAAAAGCTCATGTTACCTGTTGAAAACCCAAAGGAGAGTGGCCTTTGGTGGATGCATTAAGTGTCACTCATTCGGTTCCCATCTTACGGATGAGGCTGCTGGGATTCCAAAGTCAAGTCAAGCAGATGGCTTTCCTGTCTGCAAGGAGAGTCCCACCTAGCAGGCCTGTCTGGGGGGCAAACTGTGGGCACTGGATGAGCAAATAGTGCATGGTGCTGATGAGAGGAGATGCAGGTGGGGGGTGCCCCGCAGCCCCAGAGGAGGGCTGGGGCGGAGGGCGGGAGAGAAGGGCTGGGGTGAGGCCGGGAAAGGAGACTGAGCCCTGGAGCGAGGAGTGGGCACGGGCCAGGGGCACCGTGGGAGCAGCCTGCGCAGAGTCGAGGGGGCAGCAGACGGACCCGTGTATCTGAGCGGGGGAGCCTTGAGTGGGGAGGGCTGAGGAATGGGGACAGTCAGGAGACTGTTGGGACTGGCCATGGGGAGTGGATGGGTGTCATCTGGGGGTGCCAGTCTAGCAGCACTGGAGAGGCAGGACTGTGGGGTCAGATGGGGGTGGGACTGGCCAGCTGGGAGACCCCCAGAGGCTCAGCAGGAGGTGCCAGGGCCTGAGCTGTTGAGACGGAGAGAAATGCCAAGGACGCCACCTGGGCAGAGCCCAGACCGACCTGGGCCTCCCCGTGGGGGCCATAGGTGCCTGGCAGTGCCTTCTCAGTGATGGCACCACCCCTGGGTAAAGGCGAGGAGATGGCTGGTGAACACAGCCTGCCAGTGGGCAGCATGTTTAGATTGAGGACTTGGGAGCAAAGTCCTGGGCATGTAGGTGGCAGCTGAGGCCACTGCAGGGTGGGCATTCCTGGGCAGTGGGTGTTTAGAGGGCAGAGGAGACTGTGGGAAGAGCTCCAGATGAGCCGGCCTCTAGAGGTGGGCCAGGAGGTGGGGAGGGTGGGAGAAGCTCCCATGGGGAGTGGCACCACCACAAGGCGGAGGCAGTGGTGGGAAGGCCACGGAGACCTCCAAGAAGAAAGGGCTGAAAAGTCTGTGGAATTCTCTGGGTCAGGAGGTCCTGGGAACCATCGCCCAAGCAATTCCTGGAGACAGAAGGTGCACTGCATTGGGCTAAAGTGAAAGGAGCTGGAGGCGGGTGGATGGTGGACAGAGGCTGTGGCTGACTCATTTCAGGGTCCACTGTAGTGCTTGGCACACAGCAAGTGCCCAATCCATACATTCCAATGGGAACTATTTCCCCCTATTTCCACAGACCTCCATTAGCAATGCTCTTTTGCCAGTGTTGTCTTATTTAACATTTATAAAATCACATAGCCTCAAAACAGGAAACAGCCTCATGAACTTGACCAAGGAAGAGCAAGTGATCAACTGCAGACCCATCCAGTTGGTGTTTTTCCATGTTTCCCGTTGGTCTTCATAGAGTCTCCCCTGCAGAGGGAGTCTTATCTTTGCTTGCACGTCAACTGCCTGGGGCACGGACTTCAACAAGCAATTTCTGTCTTATGCTTTGACTACCTTCCAGGTGCCAGAACCATGAGGGACCCAGGGCTGCTGCCCTTTGGGAGCTCACAGTCTAGTGTCTTTGCTTAGCATGGGGGAAACTGGATAAAATCAAATTCTCTGGAAAAATGATGCCCTAAGAGGAGGCAAGGCCCAAGGAGCATCAGCGGCACCCTGTTTGTATGTGGAACCCCTTAGGGGACCAGATAACCAAGAGAACTGTGTGACAATAAAACAGTGGCTGCGGGAATAAGGGCAATGCCTTCAATAAAGCTCACCTCTGGAGCATTAGCCAGCCTTATGGCAAAGAAGCTCTGACAGTGAAAGGGTTAAAATAACAAATAAATGACTTTATTTAGACGTTAGCATTTCTGGCAATTTTTTCTAGCTTTTTTTTTTTTTTGCCAGAGTATTTGATGTGACAGGTTTTGTTTGCTCACACTTGTCTCTCTTTTAAAATTCTCATATCAGCAGTAAAAGCTATTTCTTTTTCCTGTAACATCTTGAGCTTGGTATCCAATGATGGGAGAAATTGCTCTTGCATTCCTTGAAATTATAATATTATGCCTAATTTTGGGGGAGAAAAATTAGGGTGATTTAGATCTGGAGGCGCAGAAGACTGCAGGCAGGTCAATTGCAGCATTCTTGCTGATGACTTATCTAAAACGTGTTTTCTCTCCAGGGCAGGCTCTGCTATTTCTGGCATTCTCTGGAAAGGCTGATTTCGAGACCTGTCTGGCCAAGGAAAGGATGGCCATTACCCATTTTCAAGGTGGCAGTCTGGCCTCGGTGGTCTCTGGTTAGGGAGTGGGGAGCCTCGGACCATCCCCTGATTCACTGTTAGGGAGCAAATGAACAAGTGGGCGGAGCCAGGGTGCTCTTCTGACTCCCTTCGTGAAGCTGCCTATCACTATCAAAAGCATCAGTGTCACCCTCGGTACCACTGTAACTGTGAACGCACAAGTGCTGTTGCAGAGGATGCCTCTTTGAAGCAGGTGGTTGGCTTCAGGCACCGATGATCTGGAAATCATGGAGGGAGGTCTGTCTTCTTGAGTCTGTGAGACCACATATAGACTACAAACAAAGCAGAATGTGTTGCTGATCATTTGCAAAGCAGGCTTGAAGTTTGCTCATAGGAGTGAGACTCCCAGTTCCCTTCGCCGTCTTTCCCAGTTTCCTTCGCTTTTCTGCAGGCCTCTTTGGGTCACTTCTGGTCCCCATAAGAGTGCTACCTCTTTGGCCACTGATTTCCAGGTGAGCATACACATCCTTCGTGTGCGTGGCTAACGGAAACTCTTCCCTCCTTACGTCTTTTGGTGGGGCTGGGTGAAATGCATTCTGCTGTTTTCCGCGTGGAGGGACCAGCCAGCCTCCACTGGCTGGTATTTCCCAAACTTCTCTGTGTATATCGCTGAGAGCACTGCATTACCACTCTAAAGCGGAGACTGGAGAGCCAAATGCCAGTGGAATTCTGTAATGTGGGCTGCAGTGTAAACTGTGGTAGGGTTGAACTAAGGACTGTTCTAGAAAAGCCTGTAAGTAATTAAGTTCTCCCTCCAGCAAGGTAAAAGCTGAGTCTGAAGTATATTAGTACAAAAAAGAGTGAAACCTTTGTTGGTGGTTATATTATTCTTTCCTCATTTTTAAATGTAAGTAAATACAGAATTCTGGCAAGACAAAAAAATCTCGTATCTCCTTACTGACCTAAGGAGAGAAAAACAAAAGATGTAGCTGTCGTTGGCTGCATGTGTTAAATCGCTGAGGTCAGGATGAAACTTACATTACCCTGTTTCAGCAATTCCCAAAACATGTTCCTGGGAATAGAAGAAAGTTCCCGGGGAGGGTGGGGGAGGGGAGAGGAAGATTTTTGTAGCCAACTGCATTTCAGAAACCTCACATATTATATTCTCTCCTTTGGAGATTCTCAGTGCACTTTAGTGTATTAAAACAGTGCAGTGTGCCTTTGATGAGCTGAGTGTTTTCTCATCCCCTGTGACCACAGAATCCTTTCACACAGGGCACCTGCTCACATTTTAGGGGAATGACTACTTACTTTGTCCACAATGGAAATGGCTTCACGAGCAATTGTTCTACCTGCCAGCCTCTCTGTCTTTCTCTGAGCTAGCTTCATACCACTTTATCTGGATTTGTGTTGCACAGTCCATTGTGATGTGTGTATTAAACTTTTAAGATAGACTGCCTTTGTAATCTTTTTCTTGCATTGTTTCACTTATTATGCTAAAATCAAATTATTTTTGGAATTGGAGAATACAAGTAAATAAATATTTTTAAAAATTAAAAAATAAGGTGGTTGAAATAAGAAGAAATAATGCTTGCAGATTGCTGGGCATATGGAGGCACTCATCCAAGGTTCCTTTCTGTGTTGTGACCCATTTCATGGTTCCGGTGTTGTGGTCTGGTGAAGCCTACAGACCCTTTCTCAGATGAATGTTTTTAAATGAATGAAGTACTGGGAGTCACAAAGGAAACCTGTTCTATTGAAATAAGGTTACAATATATCAAAAGCCACCTTTGTGATGTATATTCACATGTGCTTCTTTATTAATACTTAAGTAAGACGTAGTGGTGTAAATTTAACAACTACCATGATTTCAATGTAGTGAGGAGTGCAGGTGATATTTTGAGATACTGCAACAACTTTAATGTGTTAAAACATTTGTGATTTCTGTTGACAGCAAAGTCACAGGCACCGCAAATACCACTGAGGTTTCTTGCCTACGTTTATAATTGAGGCAAATATTCTAAGGGTCTGTTAGAGAGTTTTGAAAATAAAGGTAGAATTTTTTTTTCCCATTCAAGTTTACAAACCACCTTGAGGCATATGGTAACTAACAACAGGTCAAAGTTAAGTTTGCTTCATTTGGGGAATGTGAGTTGATAATTTATAAAATCAAATCTTGGTGTGTAAGGGGACAGGGAGGGCAGCTTGGGCACTGCTCAGGAGTTAGGCTTGCCAGCGGGACAAGCCTGACTTGGAGTGGCCCGCCAAGGTCTGCAGGAAGCACGGCAGTTGGTGCTCTGCGCCCACCCCACCGGAGCCCTCCAGACGCAGATTTGAGTGGTCACCAATGCACAGTGCCCCATGCTGTTTTTCACAGTTTCCGATTTTTAGATTTTTTTCTGCTTTTATCCATGTATTCTCATTTTTGGGGGATACATCTGCAGCCTCTGTTGGCAGTTGTTGTCTGGGGGCATTACTTTGAGCTAATCTTTGGTCATTCCTGGCTCCCTTGAAGTTCTCAATCCATAGGATTTTTGCGGGAGCCCAAGGATTTGGGTAAACACACTCACAACAGCGCCTCTGTGTTCATATCTCTTTCTCCCAGGGCCCCTTTGAGAGATTTGGCATTTGTGAAGGAGGATCCTGCCATTTGCCACAAAGTCTAACAAACTGGGAAGTCCAAAGACCCAGAGCTAAAGATTCAGGCCCTTCCAGCTGTTTCTCGGATGGTCTCATAACCAGCTCATCACTTAATTATTCATCAAATCACCCTTTAGAAGCTGTAGGGCAGTGGTTATCAAACTGTGCTCACAACACATTCGTGGGTTAATCAAAATAATTTAGTGAGTTGTGACCAACATTTAAACCATGAAATAGAAAACATAGTCAGGTGTGCTAGTGCACACCTGTAGTCCCAGCTACTCAGAAGGCTGAGGCAGGAGAATTGCTTGAACCTGGGAGCCGGAGGTTGCAGTGAGCCGAGATCGTGCCCCTGCACTCCAGCCTGAGCAAGACTCCGTCTCGGGGAGGGGTGAGGGAAGAGAAAGAAATAGAAAACAATAAAAAACATGACTCGTAAACGTAACTATTCTATCATGAAATGTATGTCGCAGATGTGTTCTCTCACACAGAAGCATGTGCGAACTAGATTACGATGCTTTGTGTATTCAGTTCTTATTCTGGGTCATTATCAAAGAACTGGGAACTCCCTGCTGCAAGGGACTCTTCCGCAAGCGTTAAATTCCAGAGCCTCCCGTGGTTAACGCTGTGGTTTGCGTGGAGTAGTCGGCACATTAACTTCGTATGTGTGAGAAGCTAACAATACAAAGGGCAGCGGTGAGGCTGTTTGACACCCAGCAGAGCACCTGTCACAGGTGAGATGCCATGCCATCTGGGTCAGAAGGTAAACCCAGGCTCAGAGCTCCACGGGAATCTTAGTGTCTGGAGGCCGGAGCTGGGTTTTGTTGTGTTCTCTGTTTGCAGGGCGGAAGGAAGTTCAGCATGGACAGCTTTTAGAGGCTGGAATGTGAGGGGGTCAACCTTTGAATCTCACAGGCCATGTGGAGGGGCCTCACGTTATCTTAAGCACAGGGGAGGCCACCCACAGGCATTAAACAGGGAAGTGACGTGAGGTGCTGTGTGCTTTCGGAAAATGTCCCCCTGGATGCACTGAAGTGCTGCCAGACCAGAGGCAGGAGCACCCCCAGGGAAGTTTTGCAGAAATCTGGGTGGCGGTTGATCCAGGCGGGCTGGGTGGCACCAGTGAGGCTGGAGACGGGTAAATATGGATCTAGAAAAGATTTAGGAGACAGAAACTAGAGTACAGGTGGCTAACGTTTTCTGTAAGGGGCCAGATGGAAATAGGCCTCTGTGGGCTACGCCGTCTCTGTTGTACGCACTCAGCTCTGCCACTGTGGTGTGGAAGGGACCATAGACAAAACAGAAATGAATGGGCATGGCTGTGTTCTAATAAAACTCTATTTGCAAAAGCAGGCCGCAAGCTGGATTTCCATAGTTGTAGTTTTCAGAACCTAGATCTCAACCAGTGGTGATTCTGCTCCCCGCAGGACATTTGGCAATGTCTGGAGACGTTTTTGGCTGTCACCACTCAAGGAGCAGGTGCTGCTCGCGTGTAGTGGGTAGAGGCCAGGAATGCTGATAGACACCTTCAGGGCCCAGGATGGCTCCCGGTGCCAACAGTGGCACGGAGTCATCTATGGATGTGGTGAGCGTTTGAGTGTTAGTCAATCGTGAAATGAGATTCAGGGTTTTGCTGGCACTGACGTCACCTTTCCTTTCCAGACAGAATATATGGTATAAAAATAATACAATTTAAATTAAACTTACTTTGATAACTAAAAACATAAGCAGGATTGGCTCACCTTAATAATTTTAAAAACACTTCTTTTTAGTACCTTTAGATGGATACCTGTTTATAGGCAGTCACTTAGATTTTTTCCAGATAAAAATGTTTTATTAAGATTACATGTGCCCCACACATTCAGAAAACACAAAATGCAATTGTGCATTTTACGTTTATGTTTCTATAAAATGCAATTCTGAGAGAGCTTCTGAGGTTTCCCTAAGTCTTCTCCAGAGATCCTAGATTTCCAGCCACACAGGACTGTTCCAGTGGTCGGGCTCTTCAGGGTGAAGAGATCAGGGTTCCCCCAGATGCTGGAGTCCTTGTAGTCTTATTCCAACTCTGGGCAGTTTCATGCTAGTGCTGGCGATCTTTGCTGGAATGGTGATGTGTGATCGCCTGAGCTGACTCTTTCTCTTGGGCTGGTATTCAGCGTCTTCCTGGCTCTCTGCTGTCTCTGAGGAAACCTCAAGAAAAGGATCATCCGCTGGGTGTGGTGGCTATGCTTGTAATCTCAGTACTTTGGAAGGCTGAGGTGGGCGGATCACAAAGTCAGGAGTTTGAGACCAGCCTGGCCAATATGGTGAAACCCTGTCTCTACTTAAAATACAAAAATTAGCGGGGTGTGGTGGCAGGTGCCTGTATCCCAGCTAATCGGGAGGCTGAGGCAGGAGAATTGCTTGAACCTGGGAGGCTGAGGTTGCAGTGAGCTGAAGATCACACAATTGCACTCCAGCCTTGGGGAAAGAGTGAGACTCGGACTCAGAAATAAAGAAAGAAAAGGGATCATCAGCTGAATTGAATTGGATGAGCAATTCACCAGTACTCCATCCAGGTGGGGGTCCAGGCAGGTAGCAACCTACGTTCTTATCCCTCCTCCAGTTTTCAAACACTCGTTTGGAGAGCTGTAAGAATCACTTTTATGTCCCTCTCTCCCTGTCTAAACAGCCGGGGGGAACTAGGGTGGAGTATGCAACCTCTTCTCTCAGGTCCTCTGTGCCACTAGACCCAAATGACTTTTCTTTCATTTCCTAAATGTTTTCGGAATGAAAAACTCTGTTCCTTTCGCAACATTGTCAAGTTATTTGAAGGTTTCATCATAAGATTCATTATGTAAGTCTTGACATTATAATACTGACTTTTTAAAAGAATTGTTATATAACACAATGAAATTGACTACTTAAATGAATTGATACATAATGTCAATAATTTTAGAAATATATAACTCTTAATTATCAAAATTTTATTTTTTCCCTTAAATTTCTTTTCAACATATCCCACAGGTTTTTTAAAATTGAAACTTGTGGCCAGGTGCGGTGACTCACGCCTGTAATCCCAACACTTTGGGAGGCTGAGGTGGAGAGATTGTGAGGTCAGGATTTCGAGACCAGCCTGGCCAACATGGTAAAACCTGTCTCTACTAAAAATACAAAAATTAGCCAGGCGTGGTGGTGCGTGTCTGTAATCTCAGCTACTTGGGAGGCTGAGGCAGGAGAATTGCTTGAACCTGGGAGGCGGAGGGTACAGTGAGCTGAGATGGCACCACTACATTCTAGCCTGGGTGGCAGAGCAAGACTGCCTCGGAAAAAGAAAGAAAGAAAGAAACTTGGCATTTTAGAATAGTTTTAGATTTACAGAAAAATTTCAAAAATAGCCCAGAGGGTTCTCATCTACCCCCTCCCCAGTTTCCCCTAAGATTAACAACTTACAATAGTATGGCACACTCGTCACAATTAATGCACCAATATGAGCACATTATTTAAACTAAAGCCCGTACTTTCTTCCCCTTGTTTTGGCTTTCTCCTGATGTTCTCTTTAGGATCCAGGACACCGTGTTATGCTTGGTCATCATGTCTCAGCTTCTCTTGGCTTTGACAGTTTCTCTGACTTTCCTTATTTTTGAGGACCTTGACAGTTTTGAGGAGTCCTGGGCAGGTAGTTTGTGGAATGTCCTGCAGTTTGGATTTGTCTGATGTTTTTCTCATGATTATATGGGCTCATGGGTTTTGGAAGGAAGAATACAGAGGTAAAGTCCATTCTCATTCCACCCCAAAGTGCCCACCATCGACATGGTTATCACTGTTGGTGTTGACCTCCATCATTAGGCGGATGTAGTATTCGTCAGCCTTCTTCTCTGGACAGTCACTCACTCCCCCTTTCCCATGCCATCATCTCTGGATGGAAGTCACTATGTACAGCTCCCACGTGAGCAGGGAGCTAGGCTCTACTTCCTAGCTGGCAGAGAATCTACATAAAGTATTTGGAGTTGTTCTGCATGGGAGATTCAGCTCTTCTGTCCTCCTTTAGTTTTTGACTCAGTCATCTATTTCTATCAGTATAGACCGTGGATATTTATCTGACGCTTTGGGCTATCAGCCAATATTGTGTTATTTGTTTTGTTGCTCGAATTGTTCTAGCTCCGACCCTTGGGAATGTGTTCAATTGACTTCCATGTTGTTGACATACGTGCCGTTGTGGGTTTTGTTGCTGGTGTTGGCGGTTTCATTTATTTATCTCTTTTGCACGTGCTTACTTTCTGGCATAATAAAATACTTAGGCTCATCAGTCCTAGAATCAACTGTTTCTCCAGGAAGCCCTGGTTCCTTTCATTGGAGAATGGTAGGAAACAACGGATCTGGGTATGAAGTATGCTTATGGCTACTGGATATCATTGCTTCTAGGCCCTCCCAGCTGTCAGGGCAAGGAAATGTACATGTGTATAGGAGCCTATGCAGGCAGACATCTCTGTAAATGTTTCTATGTATGGCCATCTGCATCTGTGTGAAGATGAGCACGAGTTCATGCTGATGTCTCCACCTCCAATCCATCCCCACGCGGTCCTGCTAACCTCCTCCCTGGCTTACCCATCACCTCCCACTTCAGTCATATGCTGTTTAGGATAGAAGAGCTGCTCTTCCTTAAAAGCAGGCATTTCTTCTGAGCTCAAGGTTTTCAGCGGTACTGATTTATCATCCCCCTCCTGCCCCAATGCGTTAAGCAAACAGCAAGTTAATAAACCCTGTGGTAAGTGTTAGAGATGCATGTTTTTGAGGTTTGGGAGCTGCTTGTCTTTCCTCCAGTTTTCATGCACACTTTTGTAGAGCTGCAAGAGTCACTGCTATTTCCATCTACCCCCTTTAATGGCCACGGGTAACTAGGATGAAGAGTTCAATCTTCTCTTTCAGGTCCTCTGTACCACTGGACTCAATTTACTTTGAAGAAAAAGCTGGGGTAGCCACAAGAAACAGGAACCTTCGTATTCCTAAGAAATGAGGCAGTGTGTGCCTCGTGTTCTGGGAGGCTATGAAGACAGCGTGGTTCACAGCCAGCCAAGTGTGTTGTTTCAGGCAGGGGTTGCCCTCGATTTATTGAGGCACTGCTCTCAGGAGAAAGGGGTGACACCAGCAGACTAGGGCAGGACGAGGAGGTGAGCTAGGGTGTGGTCTCAGCTGCAGTCTACCCTCAGCCTCATTCCATGGGGGCTGTGGAAGGCGAATTGCACCACGGAGCTGATCCCACCTGGAGGCAAGGAGGGGCTTTTATGCCCCAGTGTTGGTCGGTCTCTGGTCTCTGGATTGCCTCTGGGCAGGAGCATGACCTCTTGGGTGAAGTGGAGGGAGGAAACCCTCTGGAGAAGGAGGCAGCAGCCTGGAGCATCCAACACCCACAGCAGCGGGGGAAAGGTGTGGCGATCCAGTGAAGGGATCTGTCAGCCTCACCAGCAACGTCCACTGTGGGAAACTCAGATTTCATAACAAAGACCACAGCTCTCTGGGAGGACATGAAGCCAAATCGTTCCTCGGTACAGTTCCCATGGAAGGTCCAAGGATTCGGAAGCTGTTATTTGGGGGGACGCCTTCCTGCTTCTTCTTGAACAATCGCATGCTGCCATCATGACGCTTTTAATAGGCTATGAGACATGATGGCCACACAAGTGCCACACTTTATGTGAAATCTGTGAAGGAGACATGTTTGTTGTGTTGCCTGATAGAATTTTAGATGTATTTTGTAGACTAGGTAGTGCTTTGGTTCAGCCAACGTGGGCTGGCTATTTCTTGGTACCTCCTAGCAGAGTTGAGGAGGGCTTTCTCCTCCTGGTGGAGTTGAGGGCTTTCTCCCGGCCGCCAGTTGGTTGGCACACGTCCTTGGCCGGCAGATGTTTCCAGGAACAAGGAGGTTACTATGGGTCATGAACTTGACTTTGTTAAATATTCCGCAGCCTACCTGTGTTTCAAGTCATTTTGCCTCTCTAGGACCTACTGGAAGGCTGCAGCATTCCAGAAGAGGTTTCTACTAAAAAGGGAGTGTGAACAGAAATGACTGTGGATGGTAGAGGAGCTGGGAAGGAAGTCTCCGGAATGAAAAGGAAATGGCTCTAGGTCTGCCCCAGCCTCTCCTGCCCTGGGCACAGTTGAAAATACTGTGCTTCCAATGCCCTCTGAGAAGAGGCGTCTGTTGCTTCTCACTGTGATTTGCCCCACGCTTGCTGCGCACTGTAACCTGAGGTCATGGAGAAAGAGTGTCAGGAAAGCAAGGCCAGCCCAGGAAAGTCCAGATCTGCACAGTTTGTCCTTTGGAGAAGTTCAAAGTTCTCCATCTGTTCAAAGCACAGCACACACTGTCCAAAACTCTCCCAGCCAAACTGGTTGATCTTGGTACTCGGGCCAAGCCTTGCATTCACTGACCAGGCTCTTTTTACGGGAACTACAATTCAAGATGGGATTTGGGTGGGGACATAGCCAAACCATCTCACCTATCATGTATATAATTAAGAAAAATGTAATACCGTAATTGTAATAAAAAGGGACATAACAGGACAGTAATTTATAATAAAATAGTATGCAAATGCTAGGCAAAACTATAGTTGAAGTCATAATGAAGCAGATAAATATGACTAGAATCACCAGGGACTCATCTGTTATGAGTGTAGGCTGCCACACTGATAGTGATTCAGATACCATAGGTGGCATTGCCATCAGTGATGGGAAGTTCCAAAATTGTGATTGGTTGATTTTAGAAAAACAAGAAACAATCTTTACCTCTGTTGACATGACAATCACATTCTCGACTCCGATAATTATAAACACATTCCATAGCTGAAAGAATTAATCACCAATAGACCTGCATTATAAGAAAAGCTAGAGGAAGTCCTCCAGGAAGGAAGGAAATTGATATCATATGGAAATATAGATCATCACGAGAGAATGAATAGTACCAGAAATGGTAACTACATTGGCAGATAGTTAAGATATTTTTCTTATTATTTGAATCTCCCTTCAAAGGTAATTGACTATTTAAAAATAACAAGGCATGACAAGAATAGCACAATGGTCAGGAGGCGAAAATAGAAATGTGCAGTTCATATTATACATGTGAAGTGGTATAATATCTGTTGAATACAGGCAGTGGTAAGTTGAAAACGTACACTATAAATCCCAAAGCCACTATTAAAATAACAGAACAAAGACACATAGCTCATAAGCTAACAAAAGAGATAAAATTATAAAAATACACAGTTAATTCAAAAAGAGAGAAAAAAGAGGGCAAAGAACAAATGAAATGAATAGAAAACAGATTGCAAGTTTATAGATTTAAACCTAATCATACCAATAATCACATTACATGTAAATGGTGAGATACCCCATTGAAAGGCAGAGATTGTTAGCTTAAACAAAAAAGCAAGACCCAACTATATACTACCTATAAAAAAAAAGAGAAAAATGCACCTTAAGTTTAAAATCACAAAGAGATGGAGAAAGATACCATGAGAGTAATAACCATATGGTTAACAATACAGTATTGTGCATTTGAAAATTTGTTAAGACAGTAGATTTCATGTTAAGTGTTCTCATCACAATTTTTGAAAAAGGACTAATTATAGAAAAATCTGGAGTGGCTGTATTAATATCAGATAAAGTAAATTTCAGAGCAAAGAATATTACTAGAGATAAAAAAGACCATTTCTTAATGATATGGAAGTCAACTCAGCAAGAGCATATCTTCACAACTTATATACCTAATAACAGAACTTCAAAACAAATGGTGGTTGGACATGGTGGCTTATGCCTGTAATCCTGGCACTTTGGGAGGCCAAGGCAGGAGGATCACTTGAGGCCAGGAGTTTGAGACCAGCCTGAGCAACATGGTGAAACTTTGTCTTTACCAAAATCAACAAATAAGCAAGCATATAAAAAAACACAGGTAGCGAGATCTGATAGACCTGAAAGGAGACAGAAAAATCCACAGTTACAGTCAGCTATTTCGTGATACTTCTTTCTGTAAGTGATAGAACAAGTAGACAGATGATCATTAAGGATAGAGATTTAACAGCACTATGAACCAATTTGACCTAACTGACATTTACAGAATATTCCACCTAATGACATGAGAATGATTATTCTCTTCAAATGAACATGACACGATGTGATAGACCATGTCTATGGTCCACTCTCTGACCACTTGGAATTAAATTTGATATCATAATCTGAAATATATCTGGACAATCCCCAAATATTTGGAGCCTAATTAAGACACCTGTAAATAGCCCATGTGTCCAGGAAGAAATCAAAAGGGAACTTGGAAAGCATTTTGAACTCAATGAAAATGAAGCCTCTACATATCAGAATTTGTAGGATGCTGCTAGAAGAACAGGTAAGGAGCATTTTGTTGCATGAAATACCTACATTAAGAAAAAAGGTCTCAGTTTTCACATTAAGAAATATAAAAATGAAGGGCAAAGTAAACTCAAAGTAAGTAGAAGAAAGGAAATTAAAAAATGACCAGAGTGACAATCAATGAAAACGTAAAAACAGTTAGACAATAGAGAAAACAAATAAAAGCAAAAGCTGGTTAAATAGATCGATAAAATTGATAAAACCCTATACAGATTGATCAGGAAAAAAGAGAGAAGAAACAAATTACCATATCAAAAATGAGAAAGGGCTGGGAGCAGTGGCTCAAGCCTGTATTCCAGCTCTTTGGGAGACTTTGGTGGGAGGATCGCTTGAGCCCAGGAGTCCAATACCAGCCTGGGTAACATACTGTCTAAAATATTTGGTTTCTACAAAAAAATTAAAAATAAAGAATTATCCAGGTGTGGTGGCCTGCACCTATGGTCTCAGCTACTCAGGGGACAAAGGCAGGAGGCTTGCTTGAGACTGGGAGGTTGAGCCTACAGTGAGCTGTGATTGCACCACTGCCCTCCAGCTTAGGTGAAAGAGTGAGACCCTGTGTCCAAAATAAAAAAAAAGAAAGAAAAATTGAGAAAGGTGATATCACTATAGATTGTTCAGTTAGTTATTTAAAATGCAAGAAGGGAATAATAGGAAAAATTTTATGCCAATAAATTTGCAACTTAGATGAAACGGACAAATGCCTTGAAAGATACAAATTATTAATGCTCACCAATTAAAAGTTAAATAACCTGAATGACATTATAGCTACTGTAGAAATGGAATTTGTTGTTAAAGACTTTCCCACAGTGAAATGTCAAGCCAAATTCTTTTCCAGGTGAGTTCTACCTAACATCTAAGGAAGAAATAATACGCATTCTCTACAAACATTTTATAAAAACTGAAGAGGAAGGAACCCTTCCCAACTCACTCACTGAGGCTAGTACTATGCTAATACCAAAATAAGACAAAGACAGTATAAGAAAAGGGAAACATAAACAAATGTCCTTTATAGACATAGATGCAAAAACACTGAATGAAATCTTAGAAGATTGAATGTAACAATATGCAAAAAGTTAGCACATCATGACCACGTGTGGTTTGTCAGAAATGCAATGTTGACTTAGCATTAGAAAAGCATTCTACATCGTGTAGTGTATTACATTATACACTCTATGAACAAACTGAGAAAGAAAAACCAAGTGGTCCTTTCAATAGACACCCTTCTTCACTTTATCCAAAACACATTAAGCAATATCCAGTATCCATTCCTAAAAAAAAGCTCTCTGCAAACTAGGAATTGAGGGCATTTCTTCAGTGTGATATTGGACATCTACAAAAAATATTTAGCTTATGTCAAAGACTGAATGCTTTTACTCTAAGATCAAGGGCAGGACACAGATGTGTTCTCTCCCCTTTTCTAGTCATTATCGTACTGGAAGTCCTAGACAAGACAATGAGGCAAGAAAAAGAAACAAAAGACAGCTTGTTAGAAAAAGAAGTAAAACCGTATGAACAAATGATGTGTTTGTCTTGAAACATCCTATGGATCTACAATAATAGCTATCAGAACAAATAGCTTAGAAAGGTTGAAGTATGCAAAATCAAAACACAGCTATTAATTGCATTTCTATATATTAAGAAGGAAAAAATCATAAATTGAAACTATCCAAACTATAAAATATGTAAGGATAAATTTGGCAGAAGATGTACAAGTTGTATGCACTGAAACATAAAAAACATTGTGGAGATAAATCAAAGAAGTCAAGTGGAGAAGACATATAGTAAGTCTGTGGGTCTGAAGGGTTCTTACTCTTCACAAGTCAGTTCTCCCAAAGTTGCTATATGGATTTAACACAATCCTAATCAAAATCTGAGCTGGGGTCTTTTTTTTTTTTTTTTCACACAACAGACTGATTCTTAAATTTCTTTGAAACTATAAAGGACCTAAAATAGTCCAAACAACTTTAAAAATGATTGGCAGTATTTGATTTCAACACCCATTATAGAATGATGGTAATCAAGCCTGTGCAATATTGACTTAAAATATACAAATATATCAGTGGAACAGAATAAAGTTCAGAAACAGATGCACACATATATGGACAACTTCCCAAGGTGATGGAGGAAGAATATTCTTTTCAACAGTTTGTGCTGGGACTTTTGATAAAAGCATATAAAAAAGATTAACTCAAAATGGATCCTAGTCCAAAATATAAAATCCAAAGATGTAGAACTTATAGAAGAAAACCTTTAAGACATTAGATTACACAAAGATTTCTTAGCTACAAAGACAAAAATGTGATCCATAAAATAACACACTGATAAATTGAACTTTATCAAAATTAAAAAATTCTGCTCTTCAAAAGATATTCTTAGGAAAATGAGAGAAGCCTGGAGAAAATATTTATGAATTATGTATCTGACAAAGACTTGTATCCAGAATACATAACTCTAAAAACTCTATGACAAAAAAATCTAATTAAAAATTAGGCAAACCATATGCAGAAAACTGAAATTGGACCCCTTCCTTAACACCTTATACAAAAATTAACTCAAGATGGGGTAAAGACTTAAATATAAAACCCCAAACCATAAAATCCCCAGAAGAAAACCTAGACAGTACCATTCAGGACACAGGCATGCGTAAAGACTTCATGATGAAAATGCCAAAAGCAATTGCAACAAATGTGAAAATTGACAAATGGGATCTAATTAATCAAAAGAGCTTCTGCATAGCACAGGAAATTAGCATCAGAGTAAACAGGCAACCTACAGAATGGGAGAAAAATTTTGCAATCTACCCATCTGACAAAGGTCTACAAGAAAGTTAAACAAATTTATAAGAAAAAAACATATCAAAAAGTAGGCAAAGGATGTGAACAGACACTTCTCAAAAGCAGACATATATGAGGCCAACAAACATATGAAAAAAAGCTCAATATCACTGATCATCAGAGAAATGCAAATGAGAACCACAATGAGATACCATCTCACTCCAGTCAGAATGGTGATTATTAAAAAGCCAAGAAACAATATATGCTGGTGAGGCTGCAGAGAAATAGGAACACTCTTACACTGTTGGTGGGAGTGCAAATTAATTCAACCATTGTGGAAGACAATGTGGCTATTCCTCAAGGATCTGTAACCAGAAATATCATTTGACCTCACAATCCCATTACTGGGTATAAACCCAAAATAGTATAAATTATTCTACTATAAAGACACATGCACATGTATGTTTATTGCAGCACTGTTTACAATAGCAAAGACATAGAACCAACCCAAATACCCAATCAATGATAGACTGGACAAAGAAAATGTGGTACATATACACCATGGAATACTATGCAGCCATAAAAAGGAATGCGATCATGTCCTCTGCAGGGACATAGATGAAGCTGGAAGCCATCATCCTCAGCAAACTAACCCAGGAACAGAAAACCAAACACCACGTGTTCTCACTCATAAGTGAGAGCTGAGCAATGAGAACACATGGACACAGGGAGGAGAACAGCACACGCCAGGGCCTGTTTGGGGGTGGGGAGTGAGGGAAGGGAACCTAGATGATGGGTTAATAGGTACAGCGAACCACACGGCACATGTATATCTATGTAATAAACCTGCACCTTCTGCACGTGTATCCCGGAACTTAAAAAAAAAAAAATTAGGCAAACAATTTGAATAGACACTTCACTAGAGAAGATAGCTGGACGACAAATAAGGGCATGAAAAGATGCTCAGCGTCATTAGTTATTAAGGAGCTGTAAACATAAGGAGACATCAATTAAACCAGTTGAAATGGATAAATTAAAATGACTGACCATAGCAAGTGTTGGCAGAAACGTGGCACATCTGAAACTCTGTAGGTGGGCTTGTGAGATGAGCAAGCTGTTTTGGAAAAAACATTTTGACGGCCATTTCATTTTACCCAAGAGAATGATTTGTGTCTGATTGATGTATGGATATATATCCATACGAAGACCTGGACACAAATGCTTATTGCAGCTTTGTTTCTAATTGCCCATATCTGGAAACAAACGCCTATTCACAGATGAATGGAATAATTGTGATATATCCAGACAGTGGAATACCGCTACTCGACAATAAAAAGAAACAGACTATTGACATGTGCTGCCACATAGAGGAATCTGAAAATAATTATGCAGGGGGAAAGAAGCTGGACAAATGGAGTGCACACAATACGAGTTCATTTAGATGACATTCTAGAAAATGCAAACTACTCTATTGGGACAGCAGATCAATGTTTTCCTGAGGATGGTGGAAGAGGGGAGGGACATGGAAGCATCAGAAGTAGGCATGAGACCTTTGTGAGGGAGAGTGAGGAATATTTTTATTATCTTCAGTGTAGTGATGGTCTTGCAGGTTTGTTTTGTGTGTGTGTGTGTATGTGTAAAAACTCTTAAACATATAGTATACTTACACTTAAGTATATGCAGTTTATCATACATTTATTTTAGGTGAATGGAGTTGAAAATTCAAAAAGCACCTCTCAAATAACGTCATCAGCAAAATTGTTTCACTCTAGTTACCCGCAATGCTCCCCAGCCTTCACTGAGAACACTGGTTGAGATTATTAGGATAATCATCATTGATGGTTTACTTTTTTATCCTTTATCCTCATCATATTGGCCAGGTCCCAGACACATGATCCCCCCAAAACTCCATGCTGTGGTTTGAGTTTATTCCCCATCCCAGGGCCAGCCAGGTGTAGGTTCTCCCAACACCAGGTAACTGTGAAATCCTCAGGCAGTACCATCATGGTTGCGATTGTTTTACCCCACAGCTAAAGACGATACTGAAGGCTGGTCCTTGATTTTACTGATGCCGTCTAAAGCCGACCCATCCAGAGGATCCTGGCTTCCTTGCCCACAAATTCCTGCCATCTCTGTAAACCCCTTGACTTCTCTAGATCTGATTTGTTGACGCCACACATCTCAGCTCCCTTCTGCAGAGAACCACAACTGCTTTAAGGCAGGAGGAAGATTGTATTCTCCCACTAGTTTCTGAGTATCTAGCCTAACAAATGCTGTACTGAACTGTTAGTAATTTTAGTACATAGCTAGATACTGTATTGTATTCTTTGCTAATGACTTTGTGTATTTACTCTCTCCCGCACCTTTTTGATACCCTTGCCCCTAGCATAGACTTAACACAGAAGAGGTGACTGATACTTTCTGATTCAATAATTTTAAGGGGAGCATATACAATTTATTAATGCTAATAAGTAGCCTTAGAACTCTCTTTTCTATGTCAGGGCCCACCTATTAAATATGAATGCCTTAATAATGTGCTTGACTGGATGGAACCAACCATTCTCCCTTGTGAAAAACAAAAACAAAAAAGCTAATGTCTAGGCCTGCATATACTGGTTACTTCATTCTCCAAACATCTCTTGTTTTTATTGGCTGTGGTATGATGTCGTCCAAATAATACTAATTAATTTGCCTACAAAAGCAGGACACTAATAGGTATGACTGTATGTTGTTGATTTAGCCTTGAGCACTCCAGTTTTACATAGTATTGACTTTTATGGTAGAATCTGAATTACTAAGATTAGCGAGGATTTCAACTTATTTACCGAATTCAAAAACATTAGAACCAGAGGGGAGAATCTAAAATATGAAGGAGGCAGTTTTATAACATATAAAAAGAACAATTGTGTGCAACTTGTGGTACTATGATGCAACTGTTATGTCCAAGAGATAATGTGTCCTAAAAACGTGCAGTTTCAGAGGTTTAGGTGAACAGAGCAATGATCACAGCTGGCTAGTAAAGAAGCTCAAGAACGTTTGCGGGTGGGGGTAACTTTCTGTTCTGTTGGTGACTGATTCATGGGAAGGCAGGGAAAGACTCAGTGATGTGCTGGAGAGATCTCTGGCTTAATATGTTGACTATTTTATGAATTAAATATACTTTCCCAACTGTTGATTATACACAAAATTTATGACTATTGGAGTGAAGTGAGAAAATGCTGAGAAGTATAAAGAAATGGGTGACCCATTTATACCTGTACTCTTTCTAAAGTATACACTTATTTTCTAATATTTTAATTATAAAAATTTTTAAATATACAGAAATATTAAAATACATTTTCAGCAAATACTCACACACCCACACCTAGATTCTTCCATTGACATTTTAGGACACTTGCTTCATTATATGTTTATCCATCTATCCATCCCTCTATCCTGTCAGTTCATCTTGTTTATTGATGTATTTCAGTGTACTTCTCCCTAAACAATCTAGCATGCATATCTAGAGTCCAATCTACCTCTTCCTTTTGATGTAAAATGCCCAAATCTGAAGTGTGCATTCTCTGAGTATGGATATACACTAATGTGACCCCTCATGATACTCACATCCTGGGTAATCCCCTATAATTTGCTCATAACCAGCAGCAGTTGCATATGGCAGAGGTGGTGGAATGTCTCCCTTATGGTTTTGTTAACATTTTATAAGACTCCCTTTTGCTAGCAGACTGGAGCTAGAGAATCCTCGCAGCCTTCATGAAGTAAGTGATCATATTGGAAAAGCCCATGTGGCAGGGAACTGTGTCTTCCCCAAAACCCGAGGTTGGCCTCCAGCCAACAGCCAGCAAAATGCTGGGGTCCTGGGCCATACAGCTGTAGGGAAATAATTCTCAAAACAATGGTAAGAGTAAGCGTAGGCATGGATTCTATCCCAGTAGAGTCTTCAGAGGAGAGTGAAGACTTGTGGAATTCTGAGCAGTGGACCAGCTGAGTCGTACCTGGACTCCTGACCTATGGAAGCTATGAGATCATAAATGCATGTGTGGGAATTGGTCACACAGCAACAGAAAACTGATACAATGATTGATGCCTGGAAGGTGGTGTGGCTGTTAATAAATATCTAAAAATGTGGGATGGTTTTGAAACTCAGCAGTGGGCAGAAGAGCAGAGTAGAGAAAGTGTAAGTCTCCCTGAAAAGACTGCTAGTAACAGAAGCCTGGACTTTAAGCACACGGCAGGCGAGGGCTCAGGAGGAAGTGAGGAATTCGTAGTTGGAAGCTGACCAAGGGAGAACCTTTGTTAAACAGTGGCTGAAAGCTTAGCAACATTGTCACCTGCAGTTATGTGGAAAGCTGAACTTGTAGGTGGTGAACTTGGTTATGTAGCAAAGGAGAGTTCCGAGAAATGTGTTGGCCTTCTCAGTCTCTTCTGACTCTTTACAGTAAAATGTGAAAGGAGAGAGAGACAAATGAAGAGAATTCTTAAACAGAAAGGAACTAGGACTGGATGATTTTGAAAATTTTGAGCCTCTCCAGGTGGCAATAGATTCTCAAATTAAGACAGTGCATTCTAGAGAAAAATCATAGGGTGTGACTCTGCAACTCTTTGCTAAAACCTGAAAGATCAAAAGATCAGAGTATTTAGTCACACAGAGGTATCTTTTAAGAGGGCATGCTCCCAGATCCTCTCAATCAAACCAGAGCACCTCTAGAAGGCCTAAGGGCACTGTCTATTAGCACCTCCATCTTGCTAGCAGACAAGACCAGAGACTCTTGTGAGTTTGGTGAAAAAAGGGGCCTTGTGGGAGAAACCCGCATCACAAAGGACGGAGGGCTCTTTCTAGGAACTGTGGACTCTAGGACCTGAGGATGCTCTCCAGATGATAGCCAGCTAAAAGCTAGTGCCTTCAGCCTAGTAGTGCAAGGAAATGAATTCTGACAACCACCTGAATGAACTTGGAATATTTTTCCCCAGTCAAACCTTCAAGTGAGAACACAGCTTGGCTATCACGTTGACTGCAGGCTTGTGGGATCCTGAGCAGAGGAGCCAAGTAAGTTGTGCTTGGACTTCTGACTAACAAAAATTGTGAGATAATAAATGGGTACTGTTTTAAGCCTCTACGTTTGTGGTAATTTGTTATGCGACAGTAGTAAATGAATATACTGAATTTTGACAAGTTCATACTCTGCAACCCAAAGCCTAGCCAGCTGTAGGACATCACCATCACTCTAGAGAGTTTCTTCATGCTGCCTCCCAATTTATTCCTGTCCTCAAAACCATGACACAACAACTGTTCTGACACTGCTAACCCCATGGCTCAGTTGTGCCTGTTCTAGAATTTCATATAAATGGAGCCATACAGTATATGCCGCTTTTTTGTTCTTGCTTCTTTGACTCAGGATGTTTTTGAGATCTATCCATCTTGTTGCATGCATTAATAGTTGGTCTTTTTTTGCTGTTAAATCTTCCTCTCGTATATGAATATATCAAAATTTGTTCATCTGTTTTTCTGTAAAAGAACACAGGGACAGTTTCAGGCCATTAGGAATAAATCTGCTATTTTCTTTTGCTTAAGTTTGTTTTTGTGAATGAATATATGTTTTTTATTTTTCTTAAGTAGAAATCTAGTTGAGGACTTGCTGAGTCACAGGTGGGTGATTAGTTTTTTAGGAAACAGTACGGTATTTTTTCCAAAGTGGCCATATCATTTTACAATGCATGGGAGTTCCAGGTGCCCTGCACCCTGCAAATATTTGGTGTCTTCATTCTTTTTAATTTTAGCTCTTTGAATAGATGTGTAGTGGCGTATCATTGTGGTTTTGATTTGCATATGCCTGATTTCTGATGATGTTGAGTACTGTTTGTTGTGTATATTGGGCATTTGCATATCCTCCTCTGGGAAATTACTTTTTAAGACCTTTGCTCACTCCACTTTTTTTGAGGAGAGGGGTTATTTGTGCTTTTATTGCTGGGTTGGAGGGGTTCCTTATGTGTCCTGGGCACTAGTGCTATGTCAGATGCTTGTTTTACAAACATTTTCTCTCAGACTCTAGCTTGCCTATTCATTTTCCTTAGAAGGTCTATTGATGAGTAGAAGATTCTAATTTTGATGAAGTGTACCTTTTCTCTGATGGTTGTTTCATGTGACTTGATAAATATACCCTTGCCTATTCTCAAGTCCTGAACATATTCTCCTGTGTCTTTCTGTGTGATTCCACAATGTCTGGACTGCTGTGGATTTGTAGTATGTTTTGAAGTCAGATAATGTACTTAAGTCATCTAGATTTTATTTTATTTTTCCTCAAGGTTGCTTTGGCTGTTTGAGGTCAGGGCATTCCAACAGAACTTTCTGCAATGATAAAAATGTTACACGTCTATACCATTGAAGAAAAATAACCACTAGTCACATCTGAGCATTTAGCCCTTGAAATGTGGTTAGTGTGGTGGAGATAAAATTAATTTTTAATTTTATCTAATTTTAATTAACCTACATACAAATCTAAGTAGCAACATGTAGTTACTGACTACCGTAATGGATGGTACAGTTGCAGCTTCATTGCATTTCCATACAGATTTTTAGAATAAGCTTGTCGATTCCCACTAAACAGGTGCTAGCATTAAAATTGGGATCACACTGAATCTATAGATCAATTTGGGAAGAATTGACATGGTTAGTCTTCTGGCCCATTATTAAGGTATATCTCTCCACTTATTTATACCTTCTTTAATTTCCCTTGAAATGTTCTGTAGTTTTCAGTGTACTAGTCTTGAACATATTTTGTTAAATTTGTCCCTACATATTTTAAATTTCTTGATGATATTATAAGTGGAATTATTTTTAAAATTTATTTTTTAATACATTTGATTTTTGCATGTTTCCCTCCTATCCTTTGATAGAAGGGTAGATTCTACTAAACTGCTAAATTCACGAATTAGTTTTAGTAGTGGTTTGGTTGAGTCTTTCGGATTTTCTACGTAAACAATTATGTTATCTGAAAATAGATAACTTATTTCTTCCTTTTCACTCTGGATGACTTTATTTATTTATTTACTTATTTTGATCATATTATTGTACTGGCTAGACCTCCAGTGCAATGTTGAATGAGAATGGTGAGGGTGGACATGCTTGCCTTTTTCCATATCTTAATGGGAGAAGTTGAAATCTTTCATCATTAAATATGATAGCTCTATGTATAATGTTATTTCTAATTTTTGTCATAAATGAATGTTAAGTTTTGTTAAATGTTTATTCTGTATCTGTTGAAATGATCATATGGTATGTCTCTTTCCATCTGTTAATACTTTGAATTACATTGACTGATTTTCAAATGTTAATTTAACCTTAAATTTCTGGGATATGTCCCCACTTCATCATGATATACTACCCTTTTTACATATTGTATTCTGTTTACTAATATTTTGTTAAGAATTTTGCGTCTATGTTCATGAATAATATTGGCCTATAATTATCTTTTATTTTGTAACATCTTTGTTAAGCTTTGATTTTAGGGTTTCTGTGGCCTCAAAAAACAAGCTAGGAAAGGTTTCCTCCTCTAGTTTTAGGAAGAATTTTATGTGGTTGGTGTTATTATTTCCTTAAATGTTGACATAATTAACTAATAAAGATTTCTGGGTCTGAAGTTTTCTTTGTGAAGATGTTTTTGATAAAGAAGGTAATTTCTTTGGAAGATATATGAGTATTGAGATGTTCTGTTTTAAAGAATTTGCCCATTTCATCTAAGTTGTCAAATGTGTTTATTTAAAGTTAGCATAGTCTTTTATTGTAGCTTTCTTCTCCATAGCACTTGTGGGATGTCTCCCATGTCATTCTTAATATTGTTAATTTGTGCCTTTTCTATTTGATTGATCAGAATAACTAGAGATGTACCACTTAGATTTATGTTTCAAAAAACAAGCTTTTGATTACATTTTTTGGTACTTTTTGTTTTCTAATTGCATTGATTCCTGCTCTTATATTTAGTATTTACTTCTATCTCCTAACTTTGTGGGTTTCCTTTGCTCCTCTTTTTTCTAGTGCCTTTAGTTGGAACCTTGGATTCTTGATTTTAGATCTTTCTTCTTTTCAAATATAAAGAATTAAAACGATTAACTTCTTTCTAAGCACAGATCTAGGTCAATTCCACACACACACACACACACACGCACACACACACATATATATATATGTGTGTGTGCGTGTGTGTGTGTGTATATATTATTATGTATATTAATATTATATATTATGTGTGTGTGTGTCTATATATATATATATATATATATATATATATATATAATTGCACTTTAGTTTCTGGAGTACATGTGCAGAACATGCAGGATTGTTGCATAGGTACCTACATGGCAATGTGGTTTGCTGCCTCCATCTCGGTCACCTGTATCTGGCATTTCTCCCCGTGTTATCCCTCCCCAAATTCCCACCCCCCGCTGCCCCTCCCCTAGTCCCCCTCAACAGACCCCAGTGTGTCCTGCTTCCCTCCCTGTGTCCGTGTGTTCTCATTGTTCAACACCCGCCTATGAGTGGGAACATGTAGTGTTTGATTTTCTGTTCTTGTGTCAGTTTGCTGAGAATGATGGTTTCCAGATTCATCCATGCCCCTGCAAAGGACACAAACTCATTTTTTTTTATGGCTGCACAGTATTCCATGGTGTATATGTGCCACATTTTCCTTGTCCAGTCTATTATCGATGGGCATTTGGGTTGGTTCCAGGTCTTTGCTATTGTAAACAGTGCCACAATGAACATACATGCGCATGTGTCTTTATAACAGAACGATTTATAATCCTTTGGATATATACCCAGTAATGGGATTGCTGGGTGAAATGGAATTTCTATTTCTAGATCCTTGAGGAATCGCCACACTGTCTTCCACAATGGTTGAACTAATTTACACTCCCACCAACAGTGTAAAAGCATTCCTTTTCTCCACATCCTCTTCAGTATCTGTTGTCTCCCGATTTTTAGTGATTGCCATTCTAACTGGGGCGAGATGGTATCTCAATGTGGTTTTGATTTGCACTTCTCTAATGACCAGTGATGGTGAGCATTTTTTTATGTTTGTTGGCCTCATATTTGTCTTCTTTTGAAAAGTATCTGTTCATATCCTTTGCCCACTTTTGAATGGATTTGTTTGTTTGTTTTTCTTGTAAATATGTTTTAGTTCTTTGTAGATTCTGGATATTAGCCCTTTGTCAGATGGGTAGATTGCAAAAATTTTTTCCCATTCTGTTGGTTGCTGGTTCACTCTAATCATTGTTTCTTTTGCTGTGCAGAAGCTCTGGGGTTTAATTAGATTTTATTTGTCTATCTTGGCTTTTGTTGCCAATGCTTTTGGTGTTTTAGTCATGAAGTCCTTGCCTATGCCTATGTCCTGAATGGTTTTGCCTAGGTTTTCTTCTAGAGTTTTTATGGTGTTAGGTCTGTGTTTAAGTCTTTAATCCATCTGGAGTTAATTTTAGTGTAAGGTGTCAGGAAGGGGTCCAGTTTCTGCTTTCTGCACATGGCTAGCCAGTTTTTCCAACACCATTTATTAAACAGGGACTCCTTTCTCCATTGCTTGTTTTTGTCAGGTTTGTCAAAGATCAGAT
>CAUYQU010067838.1:0-17056 GCA_963574635.1 Cheracebus regulus
CCTGATGATGGGCTCCTGGCTGATGCAGGCAGGCTTTATTCTATACAGACCTGTCTCTGGCTACCCATGGCAGGACGATGACATCAGTGACATCATGTTTGTCACCACCTTCTTCTGCTGGCATGTGATGATCGATGCCTCGTGCCTGTTGGGAATCTATGGCTTCTCTTCCTTTTGGCATCATTGTTATACTCCCAGCTTGAAGCTGATGGGGCCCAAGGAAGTTCCATATTACACAAGCTCTCCAGGACCCTTCTACAAGTTGCTGCAGGAGGTGGAGTGGTCAGAGAAAGAGGGCCAGGTCCTCCTTTTTTCAAAGAGCTCCCCAGCAACAGGGCCTACAGTGGCTGTCACATCGTCCACCTCGCCTTCCTCCTGTGGGCTCCTCAGCCAGGAGCATGGCACCCTTTTTGGTCCCCAGTGAAGGGAATGGCCCTGAAGGACAATAATTGGCCCTGACTGTTGTCCCTGTAGCTGAGCGTCAGATTGCTGAGGAGATAGGGAGAGAGAAACCTGAAGCGAGAGCACAGATGGGGTTATGTGGAAGTGGGAGAGGAGGAAGAGGCCCAAAGGGGTAGGAATGTGGCCAAGAAGGATCCATAGCAGGAAGAGAGCAATCAAAGGGAGGCCTCTGAAGAAAAGAGGGTGGAGCCCAACAGCGATGCCAGCACCAGCCGCCGGTCTGGTTTTTACCTAAATAATAAGGACTTCACAAATCAAGGTTGCAATGATGGGTTCATTGTTGGCCAGCTAAGGTGAAACGGCGTAAACAGATGGAGTACCATTCACTTACCCCACCTGATTGAAGAATGTCATATATATTTTTAACTTGGGTGGACTAGCATAGTTTCGACTTCTGCACATAAAGTGAGAATTAAAACTTTACATCACAGTTTTTCAAGCCTCCATAATCCAAACTTTCACTAAATGCCATCATACCTCTTATTCCTGACCTCTAATCCAGCCAAAGCAAAGTGTTTTTCTGCTTGTTTAACCACCACTATCTCCAGCAGTAATTTACTAGATCCTGATTTACTACATCTTACACTTGAGCCTTTCCAAATTACATGCTCTACAAAACCCATCAGCAGTCACATTTTCACTACACAGTGTCATTTTACACTCAGGAATTAATTTCCTGTACCACTTCCAACAAAAAGTCCTCCTCCAGAAAATTCTCACAGTCTCCTTGGGTCTGGAGCTCTTGAGCAACTCATGTATATCTGCGTTGCCTGTGCTGCTGATACACTCTCCTTCGCTCTGTATCTCATATTGCTCCTCTCCAGGAGGTTTTGCCCCACCAACTACAAGGAAGGCTCCTGAACAGCAGGGAATTTATCATATCCTGTTACCCATTTCCTCTGCATGTTCCAGAAGAATATAACGTCCTCCGCACAGTTCATGCTTAATAAAGTCTCATTTTCTTCCAGCGCCTCCCTTCCCAGTCTCTCCTAAATGTAGTGCCTCCTTTGTAAACTCTCGGAGAGGAAGCCAAGGGCTAAGACTGCATCAGGCCTTAGCATAGCAGGAGGTCTGTATGTAAAATAAACTCCACCGACCTGTTTAGGAGATTGGTTTACTCTCTGTATCATCCTTCACTGGACCTCTATGAGGCTTTCCAGATGTCTCCATTTTACATATTAAAAAAACTGAAGACTTCCACAGGTGTCTGCGCCCAAAGACTCATGGCTGGTCAGGGACAGAACAGGAACATATGCTCTGAAAGTCAAGCCCCTGCTTCTGTTGTCTGGGCTCTAATGACGTCTCTGCAGAGAAAGGTGGAGAAGCGTGACTGATTTCGAAAACAAGAAGCCCCTGTGTGCATGAGTGGAACACTGCAATGATCTCCAGGCATCCTAAAGAGCATGTGCACGTCACACTTTCTGTCTCCATCCTAGGCTGCTCTGGGTAAGCAGAGGGTGCTGGACTTCCATACCCCCACTAACATTTTGGGTACAGGTCAGACTGGAGCCTGAGACAAGATGCATCTAATCCTCCTTGTTTCTCGGGTTTTGTCTAATTACTGGGCTCTTTCCCATTATTTATCATCTGAGCTCTCATTTTTTATTGCCATTCTTGATTACAGTCATGGTAAATAACTCCTTATTGATCTTATCAAGTCATTCATAGCTAAACCGCTAAGCAAATCTCTGATAATTAGTGAATTTCTCCCAACATAATATCTCATAAAATATATCTTGCAGCTAATATACCTGCATTTGCAGAAACATATTTAAATTAAATGTACTCCTCTCCAAAAAACAAATCCCAAAATGATTTTTAACAAAATTCAGCAAACCCATTGTAAAATACATCTGAGAAAGAAACACTGAGAACCGTGGGGTCCTTTTTTTCCCCAGAAGAAAAAAATGAGGATGAAAATTGCTTTTTCAGCTTTCGTAGTCCATTATGAAATTAATTCAAGAATTAAAATAGTGTGGTATAGGAGCAAGCAAGTACCACAGGTCCATAAATCAAAATAGTATAGCTTAACAGAGGCTCTAAAAACAGAAATAGAAAATGTGAGAATTAAATACATATTATAAATGGTTTCTTCAATAAATGTGAGGAATAACCAGCTTTTTATTGGTAAAAACAACAACTTTGTTTGAAGGTGTAGGCAGGGTTTGTTCCTCGCGATGCTCTGCTGTGAAACATGCTGCACATCTCTCTCTTAGCTTCCTCTGACTGCTGGTAATCTTTGGCATTCCTTGGCTTATACCTGCATCACTCCCAGGTATGCCTCCATCTTCACATTGTCTTCTCCTGTATCTCTGTGTGTTTAATCTCCTTCTGCTTTTCACTTATAAGGATACCTGCCATTGGCTTTAAGGCCCACCCCAAATCCAAGGTGAGCTCATCTGGAGGTCCTTAACTTAAATTTTATCTGCGAATACTCTTTTCCAAGTAGGATCACATCCACAGGTTCTAGGGGTTAGGACTTGGACCTATACTTTCGGGTGCCACCATTCAACTTACTATCCTTTCATATAAAATGTATCATGTCTCACATCCCACCTTTCTTTGAGGCCTAGAGGCAGTTAACAGCTCTGACAATTACTCAAGTGTCCCTTATGGGCTCCTTATACTCTGTCCATATCTGTACAAAGAAAAGTACATTTATTTATTTATTATTTATTTTTTGAGACAGAGTCTTGCTCTGTCACCCAGGCTGGAGTGCAATGGTGTGATCTTGGATCACTGCAACCTCCATCCCCCAGGTTCAAGCAATTAGCCTGCCTCAGCCTCCTGAGTAGCTGGGATTACAGGCACCTGCCAACACACCCAGCTAATTTTTTGTATTTTTAATAGAGATGGGGTTTCACCATGTTGGCCAGGCCGGTCTTGAACTCCTAACCTCAGATGATACACCTGCCTCAGCCCCATAAAGTGTTGGGATTACAGGCAAGAGCCACTGTGCCCGGCCCAGAAGAACCTTTATTAAACCCTCTTTGAACTATCCCAATTTGGGTTTCCATCTATTTCTCATTGAAACCTACCTAAAACACCAGTGGAGGAATTACACTGCAGGCCAGAACGTTAGAAAGAATTCACCTTCAGATGTTAGGAAGAGTGAAGAAAGAAAATGTTCACTGCTAAATTTCACAAAAGTGAAGATCCAATAAAGGACACTTATTTTTAAACATGTGATTAATAGATGAAGAAAATTTTTCACCTCCAATCAAAATAGACAAGAGACTAATTAATATATTTAGCAATTCTAAAGAGCTACTATTTTCAAGGAACTATGCAAGGTTTGGCAATAAAATAATGAGAAAAATACAATAACAATATACATAATTATATTGCAACTATGGTAATGCATGAAAAGGATAATTAGGTGGTGTGGAAAGTAGAATTCTAAGATGGTCACCAAGATTCCTGCCTTTGGTATACACATCCAGATTAATCCACTACCCTTGAGTGTTGCTTGGACAGTTAATATAAGGAAATATCAATTCTATGCTTAGTTACTAATCAGTTGACTTTCAGTTAATCAAGAGGAAGATTGTCCTGGGGTAGGTCTGATCTAGTCAGACGAGCCCATTAGAAGAAGGTGAATCATCAAGGATTCACTCCTGCTGACCTGGAAGAAAACTCATAGTCATGTTGTGATTTATCTATGAAAGCCATGTGCCAAGCACTGAGAGCAACCTCTAGAGCAGATGACTCAGTTAACTCCTACTGAATTCCTGACCCATGGAAACTGTGAAATGGTAAGTTTTCATTGTGTATGCTCCTAAATTTGTGTTAATTTGTTACAAAGCAATAGGAAACTAATAAAGTTGGTGTTAAACTTTAGTAAAGGTTTATCTAGCACTGTCAGCAGTAAAAAACACTATATGGTACTGAGACCTGTGGCCCTGTAACTGAAAGATTGTATACAAAATGAAGTAGGTGCACAAAGAAGAGCCAGAACCATTCTTACCAAAACCATCCCAAAAAACCCAGGAGGAGGGATTCCTTCCTAACTCATTCTACACATCCAGTATTAACTTAATACCAAAACCAGGCGAGGATACAACAAAAACAAAAAGAAAATTACAGGCTAATATACCTGACAAACACAGATGCAAAAATTCTCAACAAAATACTAGCAAACCAGATACAACAACATATCAAAAAGGTAATTTACTGTGATAAATTGGGCTTTATTCTAGGGATGCAAGGATAGTTTAACATACACAAATCAATAAATGTGATCCACCACGTAAACAGAACTAAGAACAAAAATCATATGATTATTTCAATAGATGCAGAAAAAACATTTGATAAAATCCAACATCCATTCATGATAAACACCCTAAAACAAACCCACCAACAAAAAACTGGCTGGGCACAGTGGCTCACGCCTGTAATCCCAGCACTTTGGGAGGCTGAGGTTGGCAGTTCAAGACCAGCCTGGCCAACATGGTGAAACCCCGTCTCTACTACAAAAATTAGCCAGGTGTAGTGGTGCATGCCTGTAATCCCAGCAACTCAGTAGGCTAAGGCAGGAGACTCACTTGAACCCGGGAGGCAGAGGTTGCAGTGATCCAAGATCGCACCATTGCACTCCAGCCTGAGCAACAGAGTGAAACTCTGACTCAAAACAAAAACAAACAAAAACTAAGCATGAATGGAACATATGTAAAAACATTAAGAGCTATTAATGACAAACCCACAGCCAACATCATAACAAATGGGGAGAAGTTAAAAGCATTTCCCCTAGGAACTGGAACAAGACAAGGATGTCCACTCTCATCTCTACTTTTCAACAAGTACTAGAAGTCCTAGCCAGAGCTATTGGGCAAGAGAAAGAAATAAAAGGCATCCAAATTGGAAAAGAGAAAGTCAAGTTATCTCTGTTCGCTGACTACATGATTGTATACCTAGAAAACCCTAAAGACTCCTAGACCTGATTAATAACCTCAGTAGTGTCAGGATGCAAAATCAATGTACAAAAATCAGTAGCATTTCTATACTTTTAAAATGTTTAAGCTGGGAAACAAATTAAGAATTAAATTCCAACCGGGCATGGTGGCTCACTCCTGTAATCTCAGCACTTTGGGAGGCTGAGGTGGATGGATCACTTGAGGTCAGGAGTTCGAAACCAGCCTGGCCAACGTGGTAAAACCCTGTCTCTACTAAAAATATGAAACAAATAGCCAGGTGTGGTTGTGGGCAACTGTAATCCCAGCTACTTGGGAGGCTGAGGCAGGAGAACTGCTTGAACCCAGGAGGTGGAGGTTGCAGTGAGCCAAGAACAAGCCACTGCACTCCAGCCTGGGTGACAGACAGAGCAAGACTCTGTCTCAAAAAAAAAAAAAAAAAAAAAAAAAAAGAATTTCCTTTCAATTACTATAGCCACACAAAAAAATAAAAACTAGGAATACATTTGACAAAGGAGGTGAAAGATCTCTGCAAAGAAAACTACAAAACACTGATAGAATAAACTGTAGAAGACACAAATAAATGGAGAAACATCCCATACTCATGTACTGGAAGAATCAATATGGTTAAAAAGACCATATAACTGAAAGCAATCTACAGATTCAGTGCAATTCTTATCAAATTACCAACATCATTTTTCACAGAATTAGAAAAGCAATCCTAAAGTTAATATGACTCTAAAGGAAAGCACAAATAGACAAAACACTCTTAAGCAAAAAGAACAAAGCCATAGGCATCACATTGCCTGACTTCAAATTATACTGCAAAATAAAGTAACTAAAATAGCAAGGTATTGGTACAAAAATAGACACACAGATCATGGTACAGAAATAAAGCCACATACCAACAACCAACTGATTTTCGATAAAGTGGAGAAAAATAAAGAATGGGGGAAAGAGACCCTATTCAATAAATGGTGCTGCGTAAACTGCCTCGCTCTATGCAGAAGAATGAAACTGGACCCCCATCACTCACTATATACAAAATTTAAAAGGAAATGGATTAAACACATAAATGTAAGACCTGAAACTATATATATATATATATATATATATATATATATATAAAGCTCAGAAGGAAACCTAAGAAAAATTCTCTTGGACATCAGCTTAGCCAAAGAATTTATGACAAAGACTCCAAAAGCAAATGTGACAAAAACATAAATAGACAAATGGGACTTAAACTAAGATGTTTTTGCACAGCAAAAGAAATCATCAACAAGATAAACAGACAACCTACATAATGGGAGAAAAGATTTACAGATTTTGCCTCCAACAAAGGATTAATATCTAGAATCTACAGGAAACTAAATTCAAGAAGAAAACAAATAAACAATCCCATTAAAAACTAGGCCAAGGACATTAACAGACCTTTCTCAAAAAAAGAAATACAGGTGGCCAACAAGCACCTGAAATCATGATTAACATCAATAATCATCAGAGAAATGCAAATTAAGACCTCACTGAGATACCAACTCTTCACCAGTTAGAATGGCTTTCATTAAAATATCAAAAAAAAGATGTTTTCTTTTCTTTTATTTATATTATTATTATTAGTGAGACAAGGTCTCACCCTATCACCCAGGCTGGAGTGCAGGGATATGAACACAGCTTACCATAGCCTAGAACTCCTGGGCTCAAGTGGCTTTCCTTGCCTCAGTCTCCTTAGTAGCTGGGACCACAGGTGGGTATCACCACACAAGGTAATTTCTAAATTTTTTTGTAGAAGCAAGGTCTCACCTTGTTGCCCAGATCCAGTCCTGAATCCTACGCTTAAGTGATCCTTCCACCTTGGCCTCCCAAAGTGCTGGGTTTACAAGTGTCAGCCACCCCACCTGCTCAGAAAATAACAGATATTGGTGAGAATGTGGAGAAAAGGAAACACTTGTACACTGCTGGTGGGAATGTAAATTACTTCAACTTCCATGGAAAACACTATGGAGATATTTCAAAGAACTAAAAATAGAACTACCATTCAACCCAGCAATCCCACTGCTGGCTATCTACCCAAAGGAAAATAAATCATTATATAAAAAGACACCTGCACTCATGTATTTACTGCAGCAGTATTTACAAAAGCAAAGTCATGGATTCAACCTAAATGTCCACAATAGTTGATTGGAAAATGTGGTATATATATACCATGGGAGACTATGCAGCCATAAAAAAGAACAAAATCATGTCCTTTGCAGTAACATAGATGGAGTTGGAGGCCATTATCCTAAGTAAACTGACACAGAAGCAGAAAATAAAATATTGGATGTTCTCAATTACAAGTGGGAGCTTTCTCCATCTTTATGTCCATGTGTACCATTATTATTAAACAAATCATACTCATGGACATAAAGACAGAGAAAATAGACTCTGAGCACTCCAAAAGATGGGAGGTAGGGAGATAGGGTTGAAAAATTACTGACAATATCCAATATTAAGTGATGGGTACATCATTAGAAGCTCAACGCCCACCATGATGCATGTAATACCGACGTCCAGTGTAACAAACCAGTTCCCCCTAATATAAAATTAAAATAATAAAGTGAAGCCGATACTGTTGAGAAGCGATAGCTTCACAGCCATTTACTTCTTGTGCTCTGAGTCTATAATCATATGGAAGCCTTTGTGAATTTAGGTTCCCAGGCCCAAGAAAGCAGGTGACTTAGACAGGGCACATAAGTATTGTAGAACTGAGATAGTGAAGGCAGAGGAGAGGATTGGGTGGGAATAATTAGCTTAACCCATCAGGCAGCTGGTCATAATTGATGGCCAGGAGTTTCAGTTATATGAGCTTCCTGTGGTGCTCTTAGAGAAATGGTAGACAGCATGTATTAACTAACTGATTTAAAGACATAAACCCTTCAATCTTACTGGCTTAACACAATAGAAGGTTACTAATCCCTATACACAAAGTTGAATGCCAGCATTCCTGGTTGGCAGGGAGCCGTCCACATAGTCTCTCAGAAGCCAGACTCCACCCATCCTGTGTCTTTGCCCTTGTGCAAAGCCTCCCTTGAAGTGGAATGCAGCACTTCTACACACATCCCATTGGCTCAAGCTCAGTCTCTGAGAGGCTGGGAAATACAGTCCCTGCCTAGGCAGTCTCCTTCCACAGCTCTACCTGTGGGAGGGAAGGAGAATTTTTGGTGGTCATATAGCTGTATTTCCCAGATGAAATTTGAAGTTTAGAGGATTCACAAACTGCAGAATGGAATATCTTGAACAAAAGGAAGCAAAGGTTAACTCCTAACTTGAAGATGCATATTCTGGTTTGGAAGAGAAATGATCTTGGAAAAACAGATTCGGGGAGCTTGAGTTCTGTCATCAGCCATGGGTTGAGTCCATAGCATGGTCATAAGGGAAGATATAGGAATAACAGAGGCAGGGGCTGGATGTGGTGGCTCACTCCTGTAAACCCACTTTGGGAGGCCAAAGGGTTGAGAATCGCTTGAGGTCAGGAGTTGAAGTCCAGCCTGGCCAATGTGGTGAAACTCTGTCTTTACTAAAAACACAAAAATTAGCCGGTGTGGTGGCACATGCCTATAGTCCCAGCTTCTTGGGAAGCTGAGGCAGAAAAATTGCTTGAATCCAGGAGGCAAAGGTTGCAGTAAGCTGAGAATGCACCACTGCACTCCAGCCTGGGCAACAGAGTGAGATTCCATCTCAAAAAAAAAAAAAAAAAAAAAAAAAAAAAGAAGAAATAACAGTGGTAGGGTGAGTACGTGCTTCCACTTCACCAAAAGTTTCCATAAGAAAAAAGTTTGCAGTTATTGAAATGTGCTAGTTGAAAAGCACCTGAATCCAATTATACAAATAGTGGAACTTAAGTCATGGTTATGTGATGGAGGTATAAAGCTCAACTTATACACAATTTTAGAGAGAAAAATTATGAGCTAGTGTGCCAGGTGAAATCAAGGATGTGACTTTTGAACTAAAAAATTCAAATGTTGTCTTCCATTTCTTTTATTTTTTCTCTTTGTCTTTTCTTTTTATTTTCTGATTTAATTTTTTTACTACACCTCCACCTGAGTGCCTGGGCCAGTGGTCCAGGTGCAGGCAGCAGAACGTTTTCCAGCTCTTATAAGCCTTGTTTTGGTACGTCAGTGACAACCAAAGCTTATAAACCCTTATGAACCCAAGGCTTAGTAACCCTTACTTGAAATAAGATGAAAGTTTGAAATATGAGGAGATGAGCTATCTCTGACCTTGTTCTGATTTCTCTGGACCCACTCTCTGCATGAACCTCTCAAGCCTCCAGCCTTCTGACCTTCTCTTCCTAAGGTGCACTTGGCCTTGCAGATGATGGCCCTCCTAAACAGAGTTAAAATAAAATATGCCTTTGAAAAACACCATAGTCTGTGGGAAAAATCCCACAGTCATTAAGAAGTTTATAGTGTGGTGCTCTAGATGCCATTTCTGATCAAACTTCTACCTCTTCAATGAACTGCTTCTTTCACTATAACTTTAAAATGCATATTTCCCTCAACAGGTCATTCGACCCCATCCAATATCTGTGCAATCCAACATGGTAGCCATTAATCACATGTGGCTATTGAGGACTTGGAATATGGCTTGTCTGAATTGAGTTGGGCTGTAAATATACACTGGAGTTTGAAGATTCTGTATGAAATAAGAAATATAACATACTTCATTCAGGCTGGGCATGGTGGTTTATGCCTATAATCCCAGCAGTTTGGAAGGCTAAGATGGGCGGATCAATGGAGGCCAGGAGTTTGAAACCAGTCTGGGCAACATAAGGAGACCCTATCTCTGCAAAAATTTTTAAAAATTGGAAGGGTGTGGTGGTGTGTACCTGTGGTCCTAGCTACATAAGAGGCTGAGGCCTGAGAATAGCTTCAGCCCAGGAGTTTGAGGCTTCAGAGAGCTGTGTTTGCACCCCTGCACTCCAGCTTGAGTGACAAGAGTGAGACCCTGTCTCTTAAAAACAAAACAAAACAACTTGTGGCTCATGCTTGTAATCCCAGTGCTTTGGGAGGCTGAGGTGGGTGAATCACTGGAGGCCAGGAGTTCAAGATCAGCCTGGCCAACATAGTGAAACCCCATCTCTACTAAAAACACAAAAATTAGCTGGGCATAGTGGCATACACCTATAATCCCAGCACTTGGTAGGATGAGGCACGAGAATTGCTTGAACCTAGGAGGTGGAGGTTGCAGTGAGCCAAGATCATGCCACTGCACTTCAGCCTGGGTGGCAGAAAAAGACTCTGTCTCAAAAAAAAAAAAAAAAAGTAATTCATAACTTTTATATTAATTACATTTTTTGATATATTGGGTCAAATCTCGTTAAAATTAATTTCACCTTTTTTATACTTATTTAATGTGGGTGTTGGAAAATTTAAATTTACATGTGATGTTTGATTTCTATGAAACAGAAGTAGTCTAAAAAGTAGTCTAAATAGTTCACTGATGTGTGTGTGCATGTGTGTGTAGAGGTGTTATGCCTTCACTAAACAGTAAACTCTTAGAGGGAAATAATTTATCTTATATACTCCTTTATAAGCCCTGCAGAGGCTTATATTCTCCTTTATAAGCTACAGTCTCAGCATATATCTTATATACGCCTTTATAAGCTGCACCCTCAGAAGGGCCCACGGCAGTTAGGAAATCCATTTATTGGGTTCCTGAGGACCTTCTTGAGTACTCTGGCATTTCATGATGCCAGACCAGGGGCAGTGGTTGTACCTGGGGTCCCTCGGGAATGTAGGGTGGCAGGTGGGGAGGCAGGTCTTGGGGGAGTTTCACCGAGAAGCAACTGGACCAGGAGAGACCTCCTGGGCGCCCGTGGTCAAGTGAGTTTTGGAAACTCAGTTTCCCATTGTTTAGTAAAAACTTTTAAACTGATTTTCCTCTGCTCTCATACCACAGCATTCAACACAGAAGACTTCTGTAAGCAAATGGCGGGGGGCAGGTTTCCTTCACACACACCAAGTGGCAGAAGTGGCAGACATCAGCAGGGTGTTGTTAATTAAATTCCAACACTCTCTACCTGGAGATAGCGTCAGATCTCCTAGCGTGAGGGCTGAATCCCCTAAGTTTAGGGGATTGACACCAGTTGCAAGTACAGGCTTCCAGAACTTCTGATGACCAACTTTAAGTTGGGGTTCTCACAACCCTCTCTTTGGATTTGATTAATTTGCAAGAGTAGCTCACAGAGCTTAAAGAAACATACTTGCCAAGTTACTATAAAGGATATTGCAAAGAATACTGATGAAGAGATGCATAGCATGAGGTATAGGGGAAGGGGCACAGAGCTTCCATGCCCTCCATACGTGTGTCACCCTCTAGGAACCTCTACCTGTTCAGCTACCTAGAAGCTCTCCCAACACTTCTTTGTCCTTTGGGCCTTTTTTTGAGATGGAGTCTTGCTCTGTTGCCCAGGCTAGAGTGCAGTGGTGCGATCTCTCCTCACTGCAACATCCACCTCCTGGGTTCAAGAGATTCCCCTGCCTTAGCTTCTTAAGTATCGGGGATTATAGGCGTGCACCACCACAATAGGCTAATTTTTGTATTTTTAGTAGAGATGGGGTTTCACCATGTTGGTCAGGCTGATCTCAAACATCTGACCTCAAGTGATCCGCCCGCCTCGGCATCCCAAAGTGCTGGGATTACAGGTGTGAGCCACCGCACCCAACCCTTTGGGCCTGTTAAGGAGACTTCATTGACTGTCCATGAATGATACATGTCATGTCAAATTGTGATTGGACAAAAAGGTTATGATCGAAACCCAGCAAGGCCTGTCTGTTCAGATTCTTCTTGGTCTCTCCATGCAGCATTCCGTCCTTCAGAGTAGGGGGAGGACCCTCTATGGAATGAAGGTCTTATGACCTGCAACAAGATTAGAGTTCTGCCTTGGGCAAGTGAAAGGAGGGGAGGGGAAGGTTAGAGGGAGATTTTCTGTTTCCTGAGGTCTGCTTCTGATGCCTGAAGTGCCCCCAGCATTATGACAAAAGATCCCAACAAGGGTTAAGGGAGATATGAGCTAGAAACCATGGACAAAAACCAACTTGTATATAATCATAGTATCACACCCATGAAACAGCTTTCCACGTGTCCACAGACTCTGGAGCTGTCTGGCAGTTCTGCTAATCATTCACCACCTGTGGGTACTTGCTCAGCTGCTTGTGGGCAGTGTCTGGTTTGGAATGGGCAATTCCTATCTTCAAAGTCCTGGGATCAGGATGTTCATGTTTTAATGAACTGTATGCAGCCTTGATGTCTGGCCAAGGCAGAGGACTGAACATCCCAGACAGGACTGTACGTGGGGCTACATGCCCTGCATTCATCCCACATTCAACTTCCCATTGCTGTTGAGTCAGTACTGCTGTTCTCCCTCCTCTTCTGACCATTCGTGCCCAGCTCTCAGCTGCCAGGAGCAGCTGTGCAAATGAGTGTGGGAGCCAGAATAAGCTCTGCTATTCCCGCCTCGTGTGGACCACAGAGCTGAGGTTCAAGAAGCAATATTAAGAGTGACCATTGTGATAGATGCCAATACTGCCCCCCCAACACCAAAAAAGAGTGACCAAATGCAGTTACTCTTGAGGCCTGAACACCAGGGCTCCTGGAGGAGCAACAGACTGCCTGCTTCTCCCAGGACAAATCCAAGAAGCAAGGAGAGTCCCTGGGGTTCTCTTCTCTGTGATTCACTTCCAAAGTATCACTCTCAGATTTTCCCTTTAAATCTCCTTTCTCTGAGCATTCAGGTCTACAGTGCTTCCACGAATTTTGATAGTTCACCAAAAGGAGAAAGGGACAGGAGACAAACATGCTTACCTCTGTGTCACATCTATGCCTTTTTATTTTCACTGTAGAAAAAATTGAGTCCAACACTCACTTTTTGTAGATAAGGGCATGACACTCAGGAAATCAAGAGAAAACTAGAACTAGAATCCAGATTCTGACTTCACATTAATATATTTCCACTTCCTCATGCTGCCTTCTGAAGACTGTCTCTACATCTCACTGGTGACAATGGTCACCTCCACGTTGTGGGATTACGGATGATTTTTGTTGTTGTTATTTTTGAGATGGAGTTTTGCTCTTGTTGCCCAGCCTGGAGTGCAGTGGTGCAGTCTTGGCTCACTGCAACCTCCGCCTCTTGGGTTCAAGCAATTCTCCTGCCTCAGCCTCCCAAGTAGCTGGGATTACTAGCATGGGCCACCACGTGAAGCTAATTTTTTTTTTTTTTTTTTTTTTGAGACGTAGTCTCGCTCTGTCGCCAGCCTGGAGTGCAGTGGCATGATCTTGGCTCACTGCAACCTCCTCCTCCTGGGTTCAAGCAATTCTCCTGCCTCAGCCTCCCGAGTAGCTGGGACTACAGGCACATGCCACCACACCCACCTAATTTTTGTATTTTTAGTAGAGACAGGGTTTTACCATGTTGGCCAGGATGGTCTTGATCTCTTGACCTCGGGATCCGCCCGCCTTGGTCTCCCAAAGTGCTGGGATTACAGGCGTGAGCCACCGCACCTGGCCGTTAATTTTGTATTTTTAGTAGTCACAGGGTTTCACCATGTTGGTCAGGCTGGTCCTGAACTCCTGACCTCAAGTGATCCACCTGCCTTGGCCTCCCAAAGTGCTGGGATTACAGGCCTGAGCCACCACGCCTTGGCTTACAGATAATTTTTAATGTTGTTTTTGCTTATATGATTTATGTTGTACCAAAGGGATGTGGAAGGAAGGAAGGAGGGAGGGAGGGAGGGAGGGAGGGAAAAAAGCCTGGCACAGTGGCTCACACCTGTAATCCCAGCACTTTGGGAGGCAAGGCAGGAGGATCACTTGAGCCCAGGAGTTCAAGACCAACCTGGGCAACATAGTAAGAATCTGCCTTTAAAAAGAAAAAAAGAAAAAAAATTACCTGATTCTTCTACAATGAATGTATATTAATTCTATAAGAACACCTAAAAATTGAAATTAAATAAGCAAAGTAAATTCCTTCAGAAAGCAGAATTAGGTTTTGTTTTTCTAGTCTACCTTCACACTCGACTTTCCAGCCACACCAAATCTCACAACTGCAAGAAGTATGAATTATTGCCATGCTCAGTGGCAGGAGAGATATCTAATTTTTCTGGCATGAAGTGGACTTGAGAAAGTGTAAGTTAGGCATTTGGATGGCAGAGAGGGCTCAGAGGCAGCACTGTGATGTGTGTGTAAACTCTTCTCCTTCCCACTGGGGACACCATCAGCACAAAGGTGCTGCCTCTGCTTTACAGCATTGCTTGTAGTGTGAGCATGGATGATTACGCAGAGGACTGAGTCAGCAAGGTTCATCATCTGCGATGAACTTCCACTCCCCTCAGCACAGCTGGAGGTTTGTTGAAGACCCTCAGAGAGACTGCTGCTCCGGGTCCCTCTGCAATAAACCCAGAACCACTTGTGTGCCTGGGGATGCGTCACATTCCCTGTAACTTGTTCTCTACTATCCCCCTTTCTCAGGCTCAGAGGGCTGTTACCCAATACCTAGAACTCTGTCTTCCTAGGTACATTAGACACTTATCAAATAATCACTGAGAAAGGAAGCTGGTGACTATTTCACATTAAAATATCAGTGGCCAATATCATCTGACTGGGGTGATTCCTCTCAATGAATCTCCATTTTCAGGATTCTTCCTTTCTTGTATCAGATAGGGATGGCTGGTAGAAGCAGAGCTATGGGATATGGATGGCTGATAGAAACTAGACCTTACACATTTATGGGATCTGGTGACAACATCTGTGGAAAGCTGTTGCCTCTCTGCTGTATCGGGGATCTGAAGTCATTTCAGGTTGAGGTGGCAGCAGTCAGCAAGAACCATATTCTATGAAGAAGGGAAGAGCAAAGAGAAACCAAAACCAAAACGTACCAGGACAAACTGGAGCCCATGTCTTCCTCTCCCTGTCTCATACCTCAATGGCAGGCAACCTGCAGAAGCAACTGGCACCCTTCACACCTCGGAGTAGCTCTAGGCCTGGCTGTTGCTCATCTAGGAGGGAAGCCCGCAGATCAGTGACACAATGCATGAGCTACCGCGGTACCTGGCACCGTACGCCTTTGGAGTATTCTTAGGTTGCTGCTTCACTTCCGCCTTCAGATTCTCATGTAAATTCCACCAGTAGCCAAACCTACTTTGGAACCACATTGGGAAGGAAATTCTGGGAAACGTGGTTCAAGCTTAGTTATGCGGACACTACTACAAAATCACCACGTCCTCTAAAATCAATACCCAGGGGTGGCTTTTCAAAGTAATCTTCTGGCCAGTAGAAATTTTGAAGTGGTGGTGGTTGGGGGAATGTAAGTGGGTAATGGGGAGACACTGAACGGGGCTTTCTTGGAGGTCTTCAAGATGGGTCTATCACAGATAAGTAGAAAAGCCAGATAGGTGCTAAATATATTATACATCCAAATGTTCAAAAGTATCTATCCATAAAGAAAATGTTTGACCTCACAATTGGACCAAAATGATGTCTGAGAAGTGCTGAAGCATAATCAAGAGTGTCCAGGCTTTTGCTGGATACCGTCATGGCAACCCACTCCATTTTCCTCTCCTTTTCTCCTTTGAGCTCTGGGCAGGACAGGAGAAAGGAAACCATGGGATATAGGGATGGGTATAACCAGGACCACCTCAAGGGCTGTAAAAGGGTCCCCTGAAAGCCCATTCACCAACTTCGCCTTCAGAGTGTAAGGTGAGTTTGTTCCCAGTGTACCAGAATGGAATGGAACAATAGGCCATATTTCACCGAATGTGTGGGCTTGTCTTGAGAAACATTTCCTCTCTGTGGGGAAGCAGTGGGTGCGGCAAGATGATAAAATAGGTGGAAGGCAGGCCTTTCCAAAGCCCAGAACCTGAAGTGGCTGTGTAAAGTGAGGCTGTGCCTGAGTTTTGCATGTCTCTCCTTCAGTGGACAGATCTATGGTTCCATGGGAACCTTTATTTGTCATGTGTATCCAGGGCTGTTTCTGTTCTCACATGGACTGTATCAGGCAGTAGTAATCTCCAAAGCTATAATATTCAGTGACTCTCTCCTGTATCCTTCATCCTCTCCCAGGAATAAGAGAAGATGTGCCAGGCTGTGGAAAATATCCTATGGAGGTTTGTTGAAGATGGTGACTGGCTGCCTCTTGACAGTTTATGAGGTCAGCTGCATTAAAGGAGGGTTGATATTGATGAACAGGGAACTGCCACCAAGGTTCATGTACCCCAAAGGTGGCAGCACCTCACCATGTTCATCCTCCTTACTCTCAATGGCTGTGTGGACTTCGTGAGCAAGAACGTGCTGCCTCAGAGGTGTGTGGGCCTAGAAAAAGGTACCCTGGTCCTGATTATCTACGACCTCCCGCTGCTGATGGTGTCACATGTTAAAGAATCGGAAGGGGTAGAGCTGCACGTGCACTCTCTGCTCATCCTGGTGGTGTTCCTGCTGTTGCTGGTGTTCACTGCAGAGCTGTGGGCTCCCAACATGTGTCATCTCCAGCTGATGGAGACCTTTCTGATCCTGATGATGGGCTCCTGGCTGATGCAGGCAGGCTTTATTCTATACAGACCTGTCTCTGGCTACCCATGGCAGGACGATGACATCAGTGACATCATGTTTGTCACCACCTTCTTCTGCTGGCATGTGATGATCGATGCCTC